>JANRGW010041688.1:0-77061 GCA_024733675.1 Psilopsiagon aymara | reverse complement strand
CATGAGAGCAGAGTAGAGGGGCAGGATCACCTCCCTCAACCTGCTGGTCACGCTCCTTTTGATGCAGCCCAGGATACTTCCTTGAACAGATCTGTCAGTTTCCTGATTTTACTGAGAGGGTATTTACAGTGTGCACTTATCTATTGAACAGGAAAGAATGCAAAATGTAATTGAAGCCCATGTGATTGATTAACAAGATGGCCCACAGGAACCACTGGTACCTAGAACTACTTTAGATAACTCTTAAAAACACTATAGGACTTTCACTTCTGAACACATGCAACCAAACCCTGGCAGAAATGCTGGCTGGGACTTGTTACAGACATGTAGTGTTAGGACAAGGGGTAGTGGTTTTAAACTGAAAGAGGAAGATTTAGACATTAGGAAGAAATCCTTCCCTGTGAGGGTGCTGAGGCTCTGGCACAGGGTGCCCAGAGGAGCTGTGGCTGCCCCATCCCTGGCAGTGTTCAAGGCCAGGTTGGACACAGAGGCTTGGAGCAACCTGGCCTATGGAAGGGGTCCCTGCCTATGGCAGGGATTAGAACCGGATGAGCTTTAAGGTCCCTTCCAACGCAAGTCACCTCTATGTTTCCATGAGAACTGGAGTTTTGTGGTTCAGCTGATTCCATGCTCCTTGAACCAGCGTCTCAACACAGGTTTAAGACAAAAAGGCACAGCCACTTTAGCACAGCCCTGTCAGCATTACAAAATACACTCTATTTTTTTCATTGCCTTATTAACACCAACCAACAGCGAATGGACAAAAGTGCACCGCCTTACCAAGAGCAGGGCGGGCGCGATAGAACAGCCCGTGCCCGTCAGCGCCTCAACCCTGCCGCCCGCGCGCTACCTGCCGGGAAATGGAGTCCTCGCGGGCACCGCCTCGTCGCTGGTTAGCGGCAGCAGACTACAGATCCCACAATGCACCGCAGCGCAGGCGGTGCACTAGGCAGTGTAGTTGACCCACGGCGCGCCGGCAGCAGTGTGAACGGGGGAGGGTGTCCACAAGGACCACAACTCCCGTCGGGCTGCGCGCCGCGGGGCTGTGTGGCGGCCTCCCGGTTGCTGCCGTGGCCGGGCCGCCGCGCCGTGCCTGAGCGGTAGCGCCATGGAGAGCCGGTGCTATGGGTGTGCGTCCAAGTTCTCTGTCTTCAAGAAGGAGGCAAGTCCGGCTGAGGAGGGGCCGGGGCGGGGGTCTGCCCCGTTGTGCGAGGGTCTGTAAGGGAGCTGCGTCGCTCGGCGCCGAGGGACGCTTCCGCAGCAGCTTGCTTCCCGAGCTCCCGTGTGCCTAGCTCAGTATGTCTGCTGAAGCAGAAAACTGCCATTGGATGTCATACGTCTAATCGATATTGGGTCATTGTCGCAGGGAATTCCTCCCTCCACACGCGCACTTCATTATACCATGGGATGACATGGTGTCTCTGCTTCCAGCAGCAGTTACAGGCTAGTGCTTGAAGGCTCTGGAGGGTCTCCATGTGTTCAGAAGCAGCTAGTGATAAAGCTCTCTTAAAAGATCAGCATCACCCCTGCATTAGTTTCAGTGCACTTTGGCATGGGCACTGTGCCTGCATGCAGTCAGCCAGGGCAGTGGGCTGTGTCGGTGACCGAGTGATGAAGCTTTCTCCTGCCCCTCTCTTGTGTCTCTGCAGTGTGGCTGCAAGAACTGCGGGCGGTCGTTCTGCTCAAGCTGCCTTAGCTTCAGTGCTGTTGTTCCCCGCTGTGGAAGTACTCAGAAGAAGGTGTGCAAGCAGTGTCATGCAAAACTAACTGGGTAAGATGGGAGCATTTCTTCACCAAAAAACAGCGTCCTTCGTCATTTTGCATCCCAGTCTTTTATTGCAGATTTTTGTGCAAGAGCTGTGCCTTGGATTTGTGCATGCACATTACCTGTACCCTAGAGTTTCAAGCCAGGCCATTATCAAACACCTTTACACAAGCTGTGCAGTCCAAAGATAGAAATCAGGATTTGTGGCCACTCTCCACGGTGACAGCATAGTCTGAAAGATCCAGGCTTAAACACTTATGGATAGGCACTAAATGCCTGTGGATATCTTAGCTGGACAAGATCAAATTAAGCCCCAATGTATTTTCGCCGAGAAATTTACACCCCTTTGAATGCAGTCAGCATTTTTTCAGGTTTGTAGTAGTTGAATGGCCCAACAATAAGATGTTTAAAGTGTTATTACCTCAGTGGGCAATAAGTGACACAAATCCTCATTGATGAAAGGTCTCTGCATTGTGTAGCCTGAAGGCTTAAAATTATGTAGCATAAAATCAGTTTGCTTTTAAAAGGAATAAAAATTCGCAAACATTATCCAGAGATGCCTTTTGGAAATAAATAAAATGTATTTCAGCAGCATGGGTTATACATATGAACAAGTAAGACGAGCAAAGTGTACATGAGAACTTCTCTCACAACCAGTCCTGTTTCGTCTGCTTCCTTCTTTTGCATTTCTCCTATCTCTTTTCCCCACTTATCTTCTGTAGCAGGGAATTTTCACCAGCAAATGGGGAATTTTCTAGCTTTGTAGGTGTCTAAAGGAGAAGATTCTTTCATTAGCAAAGGTCTTCATTTTAGAAGCAATGGCTCATGAAAACTATAAACTTTTGATGGTGAAAATAAGATATTCAGTCTTCCAGTTTTGAAATCATCCAATTTCCCTTAACAATTCCAAAGCCACTAAGAAAACAGGGCAGCCCTTCTCCATGCTTGTTTTAGGGTTTTTTTTCCTCATCTGTTTAATGTCAATACTACAGAGTTACAGAGGAATTAAAATCCTCCCTGCCTGGGTAGCAGGTAGATAATACATGTAGACTGCAGCTCTGTAAGCTGCATATATTATTGTTCTTCATGCAAATAGCTTTCAGAACTGAAAACTTAGAACTGGAAAGCGGTCCAGCAACAACTTTGCATTCATTTGTTGCTCCACAGGCCTTGCCACAGCACAGATGTATTTGTAGCTGTGCCTTCTAAGAATGAATAAAATATGCTAACTACCTTACATAAGTTTGTAGCTCAGCAGCTCAACCTGAATGGAGCAATATAGAAGTTAGATAGTTATGTGTTTGTGGTGTGCAGTGTTCAGGTGTGCTGGAAGATGTTATTATGATACTTGTCCATTATATAATTCTGTGTTTGTTGCATGCCACAGCTCCTCTCATAGTGAACTGCTGCATGGAAGCTAATTACACTGGGAGTCTGACCTAGCTGCTCGCTATCTGCTCTCTGAACTGGGAGGTGCAGGCTGTGGGAGGCAAGGGTATTCAGCCCCACCTCCTTCAGGTCATTGATGACCATATTAAATCACATTTTGTCCAGATGCAGAACAACTGGACCAAAGGACTAGAAATAAAGTCCCTGCTGTCCCAAGCAGTTATTATCTTAATCCTTTCCATAAGCTGATCGCTCTCCATATTAATGAGGTTATGAAAGGGGCTGTACAAGGAGGTCTAGACACATATACTGGTTCTTCTTGACTTGAGAGACTAAATGACTGAGGCACTGCCAGTATCTTGAGTTCAGAGAAATTGTTGGTTTTGTCTTCCAGAGAGGGATCTGAAAGCAGTTCAGCAAAATGGTCACCACCAGAAAACTACAAAAAGTGAGTTGCACTTGCCAGCAGACTGTTGTTTGTGCTGCAGAGTAGCCTTTCAGGGCCTTGCTCCTTTTCCCCTATAGAGACCAGCAAAAGTGGGGATTGTGATGTGGGTATTTGCTTGTTCAGAATTAGGTTAAGCATTGGGCTTTTGGGTTTTGTTTGTATGTCTGGGGTGGGTGGGATTGTGCTCTTTCAATAGACTCCTGAGCACCCTTCTGCCTACTTTGTGACTGACTGGGGTTGGCTTAGAAACAGGAGCCTGGTGGTGACATATTCCTTGTCTCCTTGGAAATGGTGCCAGGTGTGATGCTCCTGTGAGCTCAGGCTTTCCTTGCTCTTGGGAGCACCTCATTATGCCATTATGGAAGAGCCTGGTACAGGAGGGAGTGGTTTCTGTTCTGTTGTACAGTGACATTCTTCAAATAGCCTGTTGGGTTCACAGAGGGTGTTTTTGTATCTCAGGGTTTAAATCCCTCTTGTCAATTGTCATATTTTCTTTCCATCCTTGTCACAGGCGTGTGGCAGCTTTTGAGGCTAAGCAAAACGAAATGAAAGAACAACAGAAAGCAGCTGCTGTGAAAGCCCCAAGTCAAGCAGGTTCCAGGTACCAGGGGCTCTCTAAAGAGGATAGAGCTATTGCAGAGAGACTGGAGAAGCTCAGGGAGGAAAGGAAACCAAGTGAGTTTTGGAAGAAACCAGAGATACCTTGGGTGGGAATACTGCTACTCGGGAAGTACAGAATCTGGAGGGAGAGGAAAGGCCTTTTTAGAGAATTGAAGGATTGAAATTGGACAGAGCATCCACGTCCTGCTGCCAGAATGGCCAGATTCTACATGATCTTAGTGTTCCGGTTTACTTTTATTTCTTGAGGCTTCTCTTGAAACTACTTCTCTGTTTTGGGATAGTATCTTACCTGTAAAATCACCTTCTCAGTTTCCATTTCTTGGATTAAAAGCCTGTGTCAAGCCCAATAGGAGCAGAAGGAAGTGAGGGTCTTGGACCAAACTGTTTTGCAGAAGGTTTCCTGTGGACCGTTGTCCTGGGCAACAGCAATGCCAGTCTCTGGGGGATTATGTTCTGGCCAGCCTTGCCTCACAGACGAGAAATCATCCCATCCACAGCTGGATTGGTTCTGGGTTCTGAGGCCATTGGGTTCTGGGACAGCCTTGTGGTGCTTGTGGGAGAATAAACTATTTTTAAAATGTTATGTGATCTCTAAAAGGAAAAGAACACAGTGCAGAGTGGTTACCTCATTATCCCAGAATCATAGAATCATTCAGGTCAGAAAAGATCATCATGTCCAACCTTGGTATACCTAATAAGTCTGCCACTAAACCATGTCCCTAAGCACCACATCTACAGGTCTTCTAAATACCTCCACGGATGGTGACTCAGCCACTTCCCTGTGCAACCTGTTCCAATGCTTGATAACCCTCATAGTGAAGAAATTTCTCCTAATACCCAATGTAAACCTCCATGGTGCAACTTGAGGAAATTTCCTCTATTATGTGTCAGGGAAGGGTTTCAATCTGGTGTGCCTGGGATTACAGTAAGAGATGTGGAAGCAGTGGGCTGTACCACCTAAATGACACTTATTTCTATGACTGTCCCTAGTATCCTGAGTCAGCTGATTGCCAAATGACATTACCCTAATACTTGTCTTCAAAAACTGTGAAGGAGACAGGGACTCGGAAGAAAAGGATAGCAGCTAGTATTAGGGCAGTCTCCAAGTCACTACACTATGACCCCTCATTCATGTCAGGGGCTGAGGGAGGGTTTTGCTCAGTGTTCTGAGCAAAAGTCAGATTACAGGAAGAAATACCATTTTAAGGGAAAAAAAGTGAAGCCTTTTGTTTTCAATAACAGTATTCTTCTCCCTTGGCTTATTCTGAATTGCAGAGTCTATCCCTACTCAGGCTGAGATCGAAGCTAGGCTGGCTGCTCTGAAGGAGGACTGCTGGCGACCTGTGCCATCCACACAGGAAATGGAGGACCGGTTGGCTATCCTGCAGGGGAGAGATCCTCCTTCCCAGGCTCCCAGACCTGTAAGCTCCCTCAGCTCTTTAGCCAGCAGTATAGTCTAAGCTGACACAGTAACTGGTGTCCCAGCATGTTGGCCATTCTTCCTTCTTCAATTTCTTTGCGTCCAGGTGACTCCCTTCAGAAATCTCCACATTTCCTGTTTGTGTCATTGCTCCAGAAGGAAATGCCAGTCTTCACCAGTTCACTGCTTCAATTTGAATGCAGTGTGTTCCTTTATGTCAAATGTAGTTCATATGTTTATTTTTTACAATAAATGCTGTTTTTTCCTCTCAACCCATTTGTATAGCTAAGTGGGCTGATATTTTTTCAGAGCTGGTTTTTGTGTGTTTGAGGCTTATCACCTCCCCATTCTAATTGCATCTTGTAGTTGTTAACTGCATCCCAGCTGGGCAAAATCCTGTTAATTATTCCAGAAATGGAAGCACAGAGTGGTTAGTCTGAGATTGCAAAGGAATGATTTGATATCCCTTGAGAGCCTATATGAATGATCTTTTCCCTGAGAAATCATTCCTTATGCTGCCTTCTCAGCAGTGCTGTGCACCCAGCTGTTAGCATAGGCCTCAGTGAGGCTGCTGGCTGGCACTGTTGAGAATGTCGCTTTATATACACTGAAGGCACTGATTTACATTGGAGGTAGTGGCAGAGCTGGGGTTCGGACCCAGCAGCTTGTACTCCTGTGCATTCAGCACCACTTTTCCTTGGTTGAGTGACCACGTTTAGGGTTATGCACATTCAGTACCTCTGAGAATGAAGCCTTGAAAGTTTTACACCAAATAACCGTAAGCTGAGACTCTCAAGATCAGTGGATGCATCTTTTTATGCATCACCTAGGGTGATCTTGGTTACTTTTCCTTTGATTGAGTTTGCCATTTCCCTCTCATTTTCCTTTTTCTATGCCCTCCTTATTTCTTAGGTATATCAACCTCCTGATACCAGAAGTCTGGTCCAGCAGACAGATGACCTGTTAACTCAGTTGTCTGAGGAAGTTGCCATTGATGAGCATTACAAACCAAGAGTCCAGCCTCAAGGTATCTATTTTGGCTTCCAAAGACCTGTTTCTGTCTAATAATATATATGCTCTAGTGAGAAGGGAATATATGCCTCCCTATCTAGATTACAGGTGAGCTGGGTGTTCAATTTGCCCTTATCTCCTCCTTATAACTCCCACATTGATTAAGAGGAGCCATGTGGCTCAGTACCGGGTCTCATTTTGCTTAGATATGGTTCATTATTCTCAGGGTTGTATTATTCAGATTGCTCCTCCTTGTTTCTCTAAGAAGGCCCTTCCTTGGGGAGGAGATGTTGCTACTCCTAACACACCTGTGCTCTGTTTCAAAACACAGGAATCTGTGATACCATTATCCTCCTGGCTGCAGTGTTTTCTCTGTAATCTCACTGTAAAACACAGATCAGCTCACTTCTCTTCAAGTACAGTGCAGATCATACTGTGGCATGCTCTCTTCCATTACCACCCAGATTAATGGAGAACAGCAAGCTGCTCTCATCCCGTTGCATTTGTTGTGTTGTCTGTGCCCAAGGAGCATTGCAGCTGAGTCACCGGCACATTCTGTGTGTCTGTTTGCAGCTGTTAGTAGCCAAAGTTTGAATGATCTCAATCGGAAAAGTGGAGATTGTGTTTGCCCTGGAAATCTGGACCCAAAACAGGTAGAGGAAGAGAAGAACAAACTTCTGGCAGAAGCTGCTGCTGAGCTGAGGGAAGAGAACACCAGGCAGGAAAAGATCCTACAAGTTGCCAAGAGACTGGCAGCACTCAAAGGCGAGGACCCAGAGAAAGGTGGGTAGCAGACATGAATACAGTGCCAAGAGAGGAACCAAGTTACTGTGACAGAGTAACTCCCTTTCTGAGAGGTGTTTCTCCATTTAATTCCTCTGTTCTGTAAGAAACAGAGGTTTGGTTCTATCTGTAAAGCTGTATGGGTTGGTTCATTGTGAAAGTTCTTTGTTGAGGGTAAAGGCTGGAGCTGTAGGGACAGACTGCTTTGTCTTACACCCTTTGGGATAATGCTAGCATGCTCTGGTGAGCTTAACAAAGCTTTTTAAAGCAAATGTCTGGTTTTGGTGTGGATTTTTTTCCTTCCTTCTTCCACTGTTAAAAACAAACAGTAATGTTCTTTTTGAGGAGACCCCATCTGAAAGGATCTGTCTGTGCCAGAGCCAGAATGTCAAAACCGACTTACACCACAAAGGACTAACTCTGGCTCCTAAGTGGGTACAAAGTTTGAGACAGGTGTAGGTTACAGTCTCCTGTATCTTACTCCTGCAGTTACACTGGAAACCTATAAAATTCCTGACAGTGATGAGGAATTGGCTGAGGAGGAAGCCATTCGCAGAGTGCTGAAACAGGTCAGAAGTGGCAGCTGTGGCTTTGTTTATCTTCCTCAATTATTCCCACTGTGTATGTTACCTGGTGAGCGTGCAAAGGGTGTGTTTCTGTTCCTGGGCAGAGTTTTGTTCCTTTGCCTCCTAGTGCTTTTCCAATTTACTAACTCTCATGAGCCATTCAGCTACAGGTGATTGACAACATCAAGTCTGTCAGGTTGTGTTTCTCATTCATGCTTAGCTCCTCTTATGGTGTGTGTCCCCTCTCCAGCCCCAGTGCACTGGTACTTCCTTACTTCTTGTTTCATCATCTTCCCTACTCAGCTGGAACATGGCTGATGAGATGTGTGCTGCTTTGCTTGCTTATGCCTAGGCTTCTCTCTAAAATGTCTGTGAATTGTCCTGCAGGCCTACACAAGCTTTCTGTGCTTAAGTTTCTGCCTGATTACATACCACATGTGCATGATAAGCATGATGTTAAGGATTTGCTGCTAGCTGCACTGCGAAGCAGACTGTGTTAGCTGAAAGCCCCTGCTGCTACACTGGCTGTTCACAATGTACACACAGTGTTGAGTGCAGACAGATGTATTCTCTTGTAATCAACTAATCTCTTGTTACTGCATGAGAGTGGGGAGAAGGGCAGGAGGTTTTAGAGCCTAGAATGAGATTCACAACTGTGTTTGAAACAAGAGGCTTCTTTCTTTCTATTGTTACCAGCTCACAGAGGAAGCAGCCCTGGATGAAGCAAGTGGATTCAACATTCCTCCAGATCAGACCACCCAGCCAGGACCCTTGCAACAGACCTTGCATAAGAAAGCCAAGCAAAAGGTCAGTGGGCTGGTCAGGATCTCTTGAAATGATGTGTTCCAGGGTCTTGGGAGTTCTGCAGTTCTGCAGCAAAAGTTGGCTTGATGCAGAAAGAAAAAGCAACCAGCTTCTCCAGAGCAGACAAGCACAGTGGCTTCTGCAAGGCTGACAAGCTGTGAGTCATCCTTGTACTTCTAAAAGGAATTGCTCCCTGGGATACAATTCCTTTTATGCTGTCTTTCTGTTGAATGGGATGGTGTCCTCTAAACCCTGAGAAGCTAGCATAGGCTTTGCGTGATGTATATTAGAGAATGGGGTTTTAACTCACCAATGTGATTAGACCAGGAAGGCCATGGTCTAGAATACTACACCCTGAACCAGTGCAAGTGGGAGGTTTGCCAGTACCTTTAGCATGTGCAGAGCAAAACCTAGATAGTAATCAACTGTCTGTTTTCTCGTATAACATCAGAGGAAGGAATTAGTAACGACACCCCATGCTCAGAATGGAGTTCAGCCTTATTATGGAAATACAGACACCTTCTCTGTGTAGGTGTATTACAAGAATTGAATGGCCATGTGACTCACAGACACCTGACAGGCCTGGCCCCAGTAGAAGAAGTTACTTAATTGTAAGCATTACTGAAAACATCCATTTCCTAGGTATGTCATCTTGTGCTTATGGGACTGCTGATGTAAAAGATAGTGCCATCTTACTGCTGTTGTTAGGAAGCTGCCTTTGCCACTTTCCAGATATTGCATCCCAGTGTGCGTATGGCTGTTCAGCTCCACAAGGCTGCTGTTTTCTCCTGCTTTACTGAGATGACTTTATGGATAGGTTTTAGATTATGATTTCCGTAACAGAGAGAAAACACCCCCACACCTTCCCACTTCTTTCCGTTCCCACGTAACAGCTTTCAGCAAAACTGCTTGATCCCTTGCTTTTGCAGCAGGGACTCCGTCACAGTGCCTGCCACAAGATCTGGGATTTTGCCCTTAGGACAGTATGGACAATGTTGGTGTATACTGCTGTGGACACTAAATGAGGGTGAATACCTGTTTACCTTCTGAGCAATACAAGTTCATGAGCAAATGATAGGGAGTACCCTAGGGTTTTATTTAATGATGTAGATGCATATGGAGCCTATCCTTGGCCTCTGGGCAAGTCCATCTCTCAGACTTAGGATCAGCAGAGTGAACGATAGACCATGTGTCATTGTGGCTATCATGCATTACAATAAAAGTCTTGTATTGTCCCTGCTGGGATTTGAATTCTGTGTCTGTTTTCTTTGTGGATTGGAGCCAGACTCCAGCCACCACAGCTCTTGCCAGGGCAGATGACAGTGATGAGGATGAGTTACCATGGTGCTGCATCTGCAATGAAGATGCCACTTTGCGCTGCCATGGCTGCGATGGGGATCTCTACTGCCAGCGCTGTTTTCGGTAAGTCTTACAGTTCCTCTTGGTCACAGGTAAGATAGGCTGCTTTTGTTTGTTAAAAGCAGACAGGAGGAGAGGATCTGAGGAACCCAGAGCTGAATGTTAATGGTTATGGAAATACTTTGTGCAATCAGTAGTTATCCCAAGCTTCATGGTGTAAACCGGTCCTAGATGGGAATGTTCTGTATGTGCTGCTCCAGTGTGTTTGGGCGCATTGTCTGAGTGATGTCTGGAGCAGCTGGTGTGCTGCATTGCGTGGGATGGGATAAGCGACACCATTGTTCAGTGACTGCTACAGCTTGTTAATGACATTGATGAATGATCTGGGCTGGATTTCCATAAGAGGGGGGATCAGATAATATAAATTCCTGAGGCTTTTCTTAGGTTGAGACTCTGCAGTCCTAAATCATACACAGAAATCTTCGTTGAAGTATGTATGGGCAAACTTTTTTCCTCAGTAAGGCCTTGTAGCAGCTGTAGTCTTGGTTCTGAAACATCTGTAGCTTGATTATTGACTCAAAAAGTTTCAAGTCTCAGATTTGGAGGGTTAATTCCTTTTGAATACAAAGCTATTCCTCACAGCCTACATGGCTTCTCAAAGTATTGGGTAGTTGGCTGGGTTCTCAGATCAGGGCTGGGTGACATTTAGACATCAGGATGCTGAGAATCTGATGCTGAGAATGCTTTTGTGTATATTCTTTCATTTCCTGCAAAAGTTTTTGTGAAGAGATGGAAATGGATTGGGGGAGAGCAAATGAAAATGTTAATAAAACAGATGACTGGCAATGTTAGATGATTAAAAACACACCAAACAAAAGTATCAGACAGCAAACATCAGTAAAAGCAGAATCAGCAGTCTGGCAGGTGAATTTGTCAGTTGCCTGATGCAGATGAAAGCTTGTGGCTTACTCAGCACTGCCTGCTTCTGAGCGTGGTTAATACAGCTGCCACTACACTGCATTTTTAGCCACCACAGTTACTTTTGAGAGTTGTGTGGAGCAGACTGTCACTTCAGCTGTTGTCATAGGAGCTGCTAATGTACCTAGGGATCACAGACACGGTGCTGACAATGAGCCACCAGTTACCGAATCAAACAGAGAAAGAGGCAAGAGGGACCTGTTATTTCCCACTCCAGCAGGCAAGGATGAGCAGACAAAGGACCTCAGATGTTTTTACTGCAAGCAAGTATCTTAAGCAGTCATTCCATGAGGCTGACAGTCAGGTGCTCACTGCTTACCCTTGGGATTGGCTTATAGAGGTTGCAGGGGATGTTTTGTACCGTGGCTAAGGTTGAGTTCCCTGTCTGAGTGTATTCTGACTACATTTTGTGTTTGCTTCTCAGGGAAGGCCATGATGAGTTTGACCTGAAGGACCACCACACTTCCCGCTATCATCTTCCTCGCAAGTAGAAGTTATCACGCTCTTCATGGGCAGAAAAGGAGGTGGAGAACAGGAAGAGAGAAGAATTGTCCAGATGGGAAGAGTCCATGTGGATTTGCAGCCAAAATGGGTGATGTTTTGGACAGCTAAAGTATGTGTTGAAATCAGAGAGAAGCTTAGAGGGCACATGACTTTATCCTCACAAATACAACCAGAGAAGTGAAGGGTTTGCTGTGGATGCTTGAGGATACATGAGGACTTGATGTGAGGAAGTGGATATGAGTCCCTAAGTACAGACAGGCAATGTGGGTAGCAGTAAAGATGTGTGCTTAAGGCAGTACTGACTGGCTGTTAAGTAACTTCCTGCTTTTGCTAACAGTTTGCACACTGGTTCAACAAGCAGCAAAGTATTTTGCACTAAGAAAAACTGTCTTTGTCGTGATCATGTGTGTGATGACAACTTCCAAAGTGTAATAAAAATTATTTACAGAGGCCTGTGGTTAAAGTCTCTCCTGGAATTGCCCAGTAGTCCTCTTCAAAGTGTTGCCTTCTTGTAATGGGATGTTAGTCCTAGTGTCAAGTGGTTTAGGGAAAGAAATGAAGGATCATGAAGTCATCAAAAATGTTTCTGTGGTGTGGCTGGGAAAGGTGCAGAAGCTGCTCTGCCTTGAAGGGCAGTGTTGCTTATGTACTTGAAAGGTGCTTTGTAAAGGTAATACGCTACTGACGCACAGTGCTGTGATCAGCAGTGGTTGTACCGAGGTGCCATGTGGTCTGGAAGAGTTGTGGGTTAAGTTTGAAAGTGGGATTTGGCTCTGTTTATTATCCCCTGGTAGGATACAGATGTTACCTGTGTGATGCTCTTTATCTGGCTATGAGAGAAGCTCAGTTTAATATGCTCATATTGCTCCCTGAAGACAACCCAGATGCAAGTGACACTTGCCAGTAACCAAAGCACCAAGAATTACTTCAAATACCCAACAAAACTTGACCTAAATTGTCTCTAATATCCTATCTTATCAGGATGAGCTCTTCCCAGGACTACAATGTGGCTTCTTAGAGAGCTCTTTAAGACTGACAAATTCCAATGGCAAAAACGTCAAAGATTTGCCTTTGACAGGGAGTTTCCAATGAATCTTGCCTGTCTGGTTTGGCACTGCCACTCCCAGTTGACTGTCCTGCCCCTGTGCTGAAGGTATGTTGATGAAACAGTGTTTGCCTGCGCCTCAGCCAGCCCTGGTGAATGCACTGTGAGCAAATTAAACCACTGTTGAAGATGGGTTGGTGTTAACATTCTGGACTGGATCAGGCCCTTCGACAGAGACCTGGATCAGGCAATGTAGAACAGTAATACTGCAGGTTAGCACACTAAAAAATGGTAAGTGTATCCAGCAGTGCCATCAAAGCCCTTTGTTAGGAAGGGGTGGCTAAACCTGACTTGTGGAGGATCTTCCTCCTCCTGGCAGTCCTTGCTTCAGCAGAGCTTGTCTCTCTGGGACAGGCGGGTAGGCAAACTACTGGAGTTATGATGTGGGAACTCACAATGAGCCCTGTGTTACACATTTCAAGTAGACTTGCTGCCCTGTGGAGTTGCAGTCTTAGAAATGAAACCCAGATGCTATTCTGGCTTTGTGTTATCGTAGGAATGACTCTTTTTCATTACTATTCCACATGCATAATTAACCTGAGAGCGAGACAGCCCAGTTCTGTCTTGGGTTTAATCCTTTGTGTTTTGCATGTACAGGAAAAGATGGAAATGCTTGTTCTTAATCTCTTCTACGATCCACTCCTTTGGGCTTTGGCCTGTGTCCTTTCCAAGTAGTTGGTAGACATTTTAATTCTTTTTCCTAATACCTTAGTGTGAGCTGATGTGCTTTTTGCAACATTTTGGATGCTTCATCAGCTACAAGCTAACTTTGAGCTCCTAGTGCAGTTAGGCAGCTTGTGTCTTGTAAGCCCTGCCCTATTCACATCAGTAGTAAAGCAGCAGGTTGCAGCTGGAAGCACTTTATTTAGTTTGCCAGACTGGTTTCTATGGGGCTATCCTGGGGAATCCAGAAATGCACCCAACCCAATACCTGAGGTAGATCTTAGTCATAGACGAGCCTATTCAGTTATACCTACATGCTGCTGCTTTCCCTGCACCATTAATGGACACTTTTGTGGCTGCTGAGCTTTCTTCATGTAATTGGCCATTTTAGCGGCAGCTCAACCCCTTTCCCCTGAAAAGCCATTCCCACTGGAGCTGCTGCCTCAGTGGCCTCCATGTAGGATGGTAAAAGGGATATTTTAATCAGCTGTCTGCAGGAAGCAAATGTAGCTGAGTCTGTCATTGTGGAAGAGGAATGCTGCATGACCTTTACGTGGGCAGCGCACTTTTAACTGTTGCTTACTCCCCATCCTTGTCTTTGAAAGGATACTGGTAAACAATCAGTTCCTTGCATGCCAGAACAACTTCAGTCTTAGTCCTTCAAGGAGTGAAGAGAGCTTGGTATCTTCAAGAAAGAGAATCAGCTTCTTTCTTTGTATCTTTGGAGCATACCATAGGGCACAAGTAGTTTTTCTTTCTCTCTGAGGATGTTTTGTGTGTGGACTATCAAATGTAGGCTCCACCCCCAACAAGAAGTCAAAATAAGGCTAACACAAGATTGAACTCAGATTAGCTTACAAAGAGAGGCCTCAGCTTAGTCAAACTGCATTAACTTGCATTTTCTGCGTGTGCATGTAACCTCGAATGCTATAGCATGGTCATGTGTCTAAATGTAGCAGCCAGAATATTTTAAGGGCAATATAAGTGTTGATCATAACTAAGGGAGAATTGCGTTTAAGGTTACTTTATACACCTCATAAACCTTCAGTTAGAAAAGCATGTGAACTTTCGCACATTCTGAGTTATCTTGGTATAATCAAGAGGGCAAAGTTCCTTTAAAGACACATTCTTACACAGTATGTGCATACCAGACATTACAGCCTTACACAAGTGATGGTGCTGAGAAAGAGCAGAGTTAAGTGACAGCTATTTTAAAGAATGGTAAATAAAAGCAAGTATGATTTACTGGTTTTAAGAACTAAACAGAGATTGCTCTGATTGCTTTGCATCCACCTTTTTCTTTTGCACCAGTGAGCTGAGAAATCCTCCAGCCCTGGCCACATCTTGCTTTGTTACCCCTGCTGCATGAGAGCATAGAGGCAGAACATGATGTGAGAATCTGCTTTGCCTAAGCAATCAGCCTCCATTTGCTGTCTTAGTTCCTAGCCGCATGTGTCAAGTTACTGGCTTGCTGAGAGGCTGGATGTAGTTTCCTCTGTATTTTTCCAGCCACACAATATTGTAGCCAGAAGGGGTTTTGCAGCAAGACAATGTGTCTTATATCTCGTTTGTGAGACCAACCTGTCTGCAAAAGACTTGCTCTGAGGTGCTCCCTGCAGGGAAGTTGAGAACAGGTATTTTTACATATCAGTTCAGTGTCTATAAAGAGAGCAAGAGCAAGCAGTGCATGGTTGGTTTTCTGTGTTTTAATATACAAAATGAGAATTTTCCATTTTTAAATGATGACAAAAATCAGTCCCAGATCTTAATAATTTAAAAGCATCTTCTAAAGAAGCAAGTCCTAAATTCCACAAAAACGAAAATCAGTCTCTTCCATTAACCTTAGCAGTTGTTTCCCCTTAAGTAGATCAGGTGCACTCATTTTCCTTACATCCTACCATATATTTTCTGTCCAGCCATCATGGATAACAGAGGCTTAATAAGACCGACAAAGTACGTGCAATGCTGAGCAGTCAGGTACAGTAGCAACAGGCAGGAGATCACAGCTGGGTCCCAGCCAGACCAAAACAGGGTGCAGCTTAACAGTAACTGATTTTCCATGTTGATGAATGAGTGATAACCAATGCCTTGTTTTCCTTGCAGTGCACGGAAAGAAAGAAGTCTTGATATGCTCCTGAGAACTGTATTCAGTGCTTCTCAGCCAGCATGGAAATTCCTTGAAGAAACTAAAAGAAGGACATCTTGGCCTGTTCCCCAGGTTAACATGCCCTTTAAGAATCAGGAATATGTACAGTCTAGCTCCCTGCTGTATGCATAGATCTGGGATGAGTTGAGACTTCAAACCACTGGTATAAAGTTCTCGAAGTTGGTGATGTTTTCTCAATAACAGTAAGTCTTAAACATATTCTGAAGTGATGTTGCTGATCCTGGGTTTTGTGGGGAAGATACCTATTCCCTTGTGACCAAAGCTGGGTGTTCCATGGGGGCAAGGTCATTTCTTCTGAGGATTGGTGACTCTCCGGAGACCTTTCAATCGACTAAGCAATTCTGTAATGAAGTCCTAGAATAAGAGGTGGTTGAAGAAGGATGTCAGTTCCAGCACTCACCAGCCCAGAGTGTGCTATGGCACTTGAATTATTCCCACATTTGCCTTCATACTGAGCAAACCCCAGAATTTTAGCTTAGGAAGGGAGACCTTTTCATGGATGAGAAGGATCTAAAAGCCCTTCTATTTCCCTTCCCTTGTCTCCCTCTGGAGCAGCCATACTTTTTCATCAGGAGCCAGCCTGCCCTTTCTTCATCCCAGATACCTGCTTTTTCCACCTTGAGATGACCTCAAGATGCTGTTGTCCTCTGTTAGGTTCCACTGCTTCCTGTTGCCACCATTACCTCCTGCCCACTTCTGCAGCCCTCCCAGTCTAGGGCAAAGCAGGTTGTCCCTCTTGTAGAACCTGTAAAGCTTCATGGTATGCATTGCAAACCATCTCGAAACCATGCCAATTCTACAAGGAAGTGGCTGGCAGAGAAGAGGTGGAGCTAAACACACATAGGACTAATGATAACCTGGAGCAGGGGCTGAGGGCAGGCAGAGCAGATAGTTCAGCAGTTAATGGAGATAAACCTTGACTACTTTGCTGACATAGCCAAGGACTATGAACTAAACTGGACCATCTGGTTATTCCAAGCAGAAGTTAATGTGACTAGAGCAAATTTTACACTTTGCATGACAATGTAACATCACCATAATGGAGTATGCAACCTTTCTTCACCCAAAGACAGAGCTACATGTCCTTTTTTAATTAAGCAAGGGAAGTACTGCAGCTTATTATTCGTGCTGTGAGGAAGCACAGCTTCCTCACTTGGGTGATCAGAGGTTTCCTGCCACAGCATACCCTGGAAGTAAATGCCTAATATCATACGTACCTTTTCAGTCAGTCCCTTCAGAGGAAACCAGTTTATTTCCTCGTTCTGCAAATAGGCTGCTGTGATCTTTCAAGGGGACTGGATTCAAGATTACCAGGGTGAAAGTACATAGACTTGCTAACAGGGCAGCAGTATTGGTAGTTAGCAAGTACCATGCTGTCCACAACACACTTTCAGGGCTCATCAAGCAGTAGAGCAAACTCCAGTTATATCTCTGGGAATGTGGGGTTCTTACCTAAGATCTGAAATTTCCCTGTTGCCAGCCTTGTGTGTTGAATCCTTTCTAGGAGGCTCTCTGTAATTATTACTACAGCAAAGTTGAATTTCAGTGATAGTTGTGTATCCACCTCATTTTCTGTATGTTCATCACTGTACAGCTACATAGGCTTGACAAGATAAAAAGACTGATGAATGATGTCCAAGCACATGCAATGCATGTGACTGAAGCAGTGATGGGGGACCCCATTTTGCACAAGTGTGCAGTACAGCGAAGGCAATTGCTGTGTGGTGCATGCACCACACTGCAAAGTATTGGATTCCACTCCTTTGGACATTGTGACAGCTTGTGGGAGTTCTTCAACTCTCTAACTCAAAACCAGTACTTATAAACTTCACATGGGAAGGAAACCAAGTTGAAAAACTAACTTACAAAGCCACTACTCAACAATTATCTGCCCAATCCAATCTGAGGGCCATCCTACATTCTTGTCACTCGTAACAGTAGAACGTTTTAAGCTAAGAATGCATTTAGTGAACAGTGTGCAAGATGGTAATGTGAGCTGTAGCCCCTGTCTATGGATTTTCTACACTGAGGTCCAAATAGCAACTCACCTTGGTCAGGTTAGGATGTCCAAAACATGAAATGAACTTTCTTTGGTTGTAAAGTGTATTCCGTATTTGCTTCACTGCTCTGCCCTCAGCTCATCATGTATATGAGGAAGATTTACATGTATTTTTCTAACACAGCAGAATAAAGCAGCAAAAACTTTCCATTGGGAATTAAACGAATTTCAGCATTGTGTTAGGCACAGGAATACTGTGGCTACTCAGTGAAGCAGCAACAAAGACACACAGCACAGTATAACATACATATACTGATGGTGCTTCACTCACCTCTGTTGGGTTGGAGCACTCATGGAGGATTTCCTAAAAAGAAAACCAGGGAGGAGTCATTTCAGTATTCTATGAGCTGATCTGTTCTCCCGTCTCTACAGGAAGGATATATAATCTTACTACATTTGACATACTAAGGCACAGGGAACCATCAAGCAACACTATATAAATACACGTATACACGTAACACTGTATACACACATGCAGCTACTTCTGAAGGAAGTCCCAACTCAAAGTCCCCAGGTCCCTCTATCTGACCTGTAGTTTTAATTTCTGTTCTTCGTTAGGGACCTCCAGGAGATCTTCAAGGTCAATTTGTGGTTCAGGAGCTGCTGCCTCTGTTTCCTCTCTTAGCTAAAAAGAAAAAAACCAACCCATAGTTAGCAAACCTTCAAACTTTAAGAACCCTGGAGGCCATCTTTAAAGAAGGGAGCAGCTTCTTCCTCCCTACTTTAAAGTTAACTAGTTGCATAGAACTGCTGCAAAGTTGAGGTCAAGATACAAGTCATCTCAAAATAAGGAGATGCTTATAAAGAGCATAGATTCCTGTCCCTCTCTGGTGTCTGCTACAGCTGCAGATCCTGATATACACGTTCTTCATCTTTTCCCACCTCAACACTTGATACCTCTGCTCAGTGGGGAAACCCAGTTGACAGAAATCCAGTGGACTTAATCTTAGAGAAGTACAATTAATACAAGGAAATTAGGCTAAATACATTCACATAGTTGGGATTTATACTAAGGCTTTTTGCAGTAATGGAGAGAAAAACAATAAAGCTTTTGAGAGGCCTAACAATAATTTGCCAGCTTTCTCATTAGAGAAAGACATTAGACATTAAACATGAGAGGGGTATAATAGTCTCCTTTAATGTAAAAGAAACCCCAAGCTTTGGTGATTGGAGTAATAATCTTGTCATGCATGGGAGTGTTAGTTGAAACAATTGTAAACTTGATCACAGATACATTTTAGGTCCACGTGTCCTTACAAGACTGTACAAAAAGCAGGCTGTGGTTTTCAATGGATTTGCAAAATAATCTTTGACAGTATAACACTAGTGATATTTTAATAGTAATCAGAATAAGGATACTGACTAAACAGCATAGTACCTGATTGCTGGGTAGCATTTATGGATGTGAGTGTAAAACATTGCACAATAAAGGCAATACTTATGGAAAAAAAAGGAAACTTGTTCTCTGATACCAAGCCAGAGACAAAGTAGGAAACCTTTGTTCAGCTTTGTAATGCAGCTGGCCTGATAGCAAGTAATAAACCAGACTTAAATATATTGTACTGCGACCCATACAGCATTTCCTCTTACAAATAATAGTTACAATGTGAGTGTTTAGACCAGGTGTTGATCCAGCCTGACTTTGTCTCTGGCTAAGAAGCTGAAAAGGCAAGGAGAGTGAGAAAGAGTTGGAGTCTATGGGCTTTTGGGTCCAAGTATGGATGGTGTTATGGCTTCCATGTGCAGGAAATCATCTTGAAAATTCAAATTGTCTCCTGGTTCTTAGTTTTGTTGCAAAAAGCCTCATGACAGTAAATAGTATAGCATTCAGGTTATCTGTATCAGGAGGCAATACCTGAACTAAACTTTGCTGTAATTGAACTTACAGTGCTGTTCATTCTGACTCTGGAGGTGGACTTTTCATCAGGGACTGTAGTGACAGGACAAGGGGCAATGGGTTTAAACTTAAACAGGGGAAGTTCAGGTTGGATATAAAGAAGAAGTTCATTACTGTGAGGGTGGTGAGGCACTGGAACAGGTTGCCAAGGAAGCTGTGAATGCCCCATCCCTGGCAGTGTTCAAGGCCAGGATGGACAGAGCCTTGGGTGACATGGTTTAGTGTGAGGTGTCCCTGCCCATGGCAGGGGGTTGGAACTGCATGATCTTAAGGTCCTTTCCAAGCCAAACCATTCTATGATTCTATACCCTTCCTTTCTGGAAGCTTTTCTTCCAGAAACACAGGTTTCTGGAAGACACTGAGGAGCATTGCACGGCAAAGGGCAGGTGGAGCTAAAGAAGAAGCTGACAAAAAGACAAAGTAATGGAAATCAATGGATCCGAGGAAGCCCAGACTAGCAGGGCAAACTAAATAGCCTTGCCACAATTAACAGGATCTGCTGGCACCTGGGTGATTACAAGTAATTTACTGTGGCACATGTACTTAATTGAAGAGATCCTGTGTAACCCCCTGTTGCACCCTATTAACAATCTCTGACCTGGCACAGCATCATATTGTGTAGTTCCCGATAACGAATCTCTTTGGTTGGCCCAAATATACCAAGAAGCTGGGAAACCTGTTGTGCAGGGGAGGTGCTAGCAAAGGCAATCTGCTGGCAATCTGTTCCTGTAAGGGCATGGCTGGATTTCACACTTTTGCCTGCTGGGATTTTGTAGTAGGAAAAAAATATGCCCTTTGGGCAGCTACTTTGAAGACAGTAAACAGCTCCCAGTTCTCAGAAAATCAGCTTGGTTTTCTGACACCTTTACAAGTGCACATCTGTAGACTTGGACAAGTAAGTGAAGCACATGGGGATCCTCATCTTGGATCACGTTCCTGGTGGTACCAAGTGCTTCTCATCTATCTCAAAAACCCCTCCACACAAACCCAAACCTCCTCGTTAAAAGCACAACACTTTGCCAAAGAGCAAGATGTTCTGTTACCCAAAGCAGCAGCCATTCCCATTGCTTATCTCTGGCAAATCTCAACAGTCACGTAGCCCAGTACTGGTAGCTCTGTACTGAGCTACCAACCAGGTAGACCCAGGGGAACAGTCTCTTAAATGCCAGTGCAGGCAGGTCAGCAAGTGATGCCATCACTGGCACTGTTATTTTGAACAGCAGTCGCTCAGCAGGACAATCACTAGCACTGCACAGACACACTGAACGTTGCCTGTCTGACTAGGTCTAGGTATGTTTTCTGCTCCAATGTACCCTACATGATCATAGAGTCAGATTCACAGAATGGTTTGGGTTGGAAAGGACCTTAAAGCTCATCCAGCTCCAACCCCTGCCACGGGCAGGGACACCTTCCACTAGAGCAGGTTGCTCCAAGCCCCATCCAACCTGGCCTTGAACACTGCCAGGGATGGGGCTGCCACAGCTTCTCTGGGCACCCTGTGCCAGTGCCTCAGCACCCTCACAGGGAAGAACCTGTGCCTAATGTCTAATGTCGTCCAGCCCTCTGATCATCTTCTTGGCCTCCTCTGGACTTGCTCCAGCTTGATTCTTAATGCATTATCAAGAGGCCTAAGAAGTAGCTGAGAATGCACTACTGTCATTTTATAAACTATATAAAACAACTGGAAATTCACAATTAAGTCTTGAAGAGATTATGAGCTTTTATCCTTTGTCATTTTTACTAAACAAGCTGTAAAATTATTCAGGAAGTCTAAGAACGTTAAGTAACAGAACAGGAGCAGTAATATACTCATTTTCAGAGGAGCTATGCATATGTGACAGAAGGAAGGACCTTTCTCCGCACATCTGTTTTCTGCTGCATGTTCTTTGTATGTGGCATATATTAAACCAGAAATTAACTGGTTTTCCCTCGCAACATGACACGAGAACCTGCAATGTTCCCACAAATACCAAATAGGAAACAGCCACACAGAAAAAAGATTATAATAATGATAATAATAAACAACAACAGCACCAACAATAATAAAGTCAGAATCAGAGACAGTTCCTGAAGTCTGGCTCCTTAGCTGTGGAGCCGACATCATTCCATGGCTCTCAGGCCCAGGAAATCAGCTTGGACTGGCAAAAGCTTCTCTGTGCCATAGTCATAGAACGGTTTGGGTTGAAGGGACCTTAAAGCTCATCCAGTTCCAGCCCTCTGCCATGGGCAGGGAGATGTTCCACTAGAGCAGGTTGCTCCAAGCCCTGTCCAGCCTGGCCTTGAACACTGCCAGGGACGGCAGCTACAGGTAAAGCATTATCCTAAGTGTCATTCAAACAGCAGCTACAGCTACACTATTGTGTCCAAAGGAACAAGGCTACACTAATAACTAACCCATCTTGCTTAGCTGCTGCTTGCAGCAGACACAGCACGCGAAGCTGTACATCCCAGGTCTGTACATCTCTCTAGGTTCCGTGAGCAATAGCTATACCCCCAGCAGGTACAAGACCAGGCAGTTTAAAGCTGGTTGGATTATAATGGTGCAAGCTCCTCTGGCTGCAGACTCACCAGTCGGTGCGGTAGCAGGTGGCACTAAGATACCTAATGAAGACTAAAGATGAGAAGCTACTTCCAGTGAGTCAGAGCAAGCACACTTCTGTCCCAGCACACAGGATGCTGGTCCCATTCACTTGATGAGTGAGGGGCTGATCTGCCCCAGCTACTCACCCGGCACTGGTACAGCTCCTGCAGTTGGGTGTTGATCCATTCCTCCAGGTCCAGCCAGCGCTGTAGGTCTTTGCGGTTGTATTTGATGGTTAACTTGCCCAGTTTCCTGTGTGATGATTCCTCCCCAGGTTTCTCTGGTGTCTGGAAAGTCACCCGGGGCAGTGTGCTGGAATTGCTGGCCATGCTCACCCCTCTGACAGCAGAAACAGCCTCCTTCCTGTGGGTTCCTTTTCTCTGTCCCCTTTAACCAACCGCTCTCTGCAACCAGTGGCCCACAGCACAAGCTAATCTCAGATGCGGAAAGCAGAATGCATTGGTGATCCCACGGAGAGAGCTGAAGGAGACCACACGACCAGGGCAGCAGCCAGGCTCTGCAGGCAGAGTTACAGCAGTGGAGTCTTGGGTTTCACCATGGGCTGTGCTGACAGGAGCAGGGAGGGAGGCAGAGGAGTTGTAACTACATCTGTTGTTAAAAGAAGCCAAGTGAACCAGGGAATCGGTGAACCAAGGTTGTTAATATTTAACGCAAGGCAGCTCCAAGAGGTGGGGAAGAAGGAGGTTTTCAATTACTGTTTTCCTACAGGTGTAACTTAGGTGCATGTGCAGTTCCAGAGGGCTGATCCATACATAATGCATTGAATCCTGCTGTGTTCAAGCTTCTGTACACTACTTTGCTGCAGGGTTTAGCTCCCATTGAAATGGTGTATTTGGTATTTTCTGGCTAAAGCACTGGACCCAGCACAGGTAAGAAGTGATCTATGATTCTGTGATTCTATGATCTGGAGTCAGGTGACTACATCCACTAATACTAAGCCAGTGACACTGAAGCCACACTTGGGTTCAGCAATCCTGTTTGACATTGTTCTACAAGCTGTAAATCTATTCCAGCTTTCTCAAGGATTGCTGTAGAAACCCTGGTGGCCTGAAGTTGAGACCATTTGGGCAAGGTGCTTCTGAGAGAAAACAAAATACCTGTGCTCTTATTAAATAAACCAGGATTTGACATAATGATACTGGAGGGGAAGGCCTGCCTAGGGATACAGCACTGCCTCATCCCAAAGAAAGGTACTTACAGTAAAGAGGCTCACCTGCTGTAGCATCATAAATGGCTGTTTCACTATGTGTTATCACTGCTGAATTTACAATCTCTTACTGGAAGGTGGGTCAAAGGTCTGCAGCATTACTGCCCTATGTGTGAGCAGCACTGTTCAGAGGAACACAAATCAGGCTGGCTGAGTTTATGGTGTGCCAGAGCACTGCGATATCTGCGTTCCCTCCAGATGCTGTATCACACAGGCTCCTTATTCATCCATTCCCAGAGCAGTGCCCAGGGAGTGCATGGAACAGACAAACCAGCTGAGGCCCTCCATCATGAAGCAGATCCATCAACCCCAGCCTCGTGATCTATGTGGAAAAAGCAAGTCTGCTGCTCCTGCAAGCCAAGGTACTTCTGGTTTGGAGACCAGGAGCTAGATACACCAAAGGAAGAGCAATGAACCCTTCTCCAACTGACAGGTACTGCCGGGCAGCATGGGAATTCTGCAGAGGGGCTGATCTCCTCTGGGCAGGCAAAAGCTCATCTGTACCATAGAATCATAGAATGGTTTGGGTTTGGGAATGGTACTCAGTTCCCTAGCCAAAGCCCAATTCTGTGCCCAGAGGGATGGTGGTACAGCCAGCCAGCAACATCTTGTACCCAGGGTGAGAGAAACCTGGGCAGGGCCATTCCAGCCCTTCTCTTCATCCTGCATTTCAGCAAAAAAATAAAAGCCTTTTCTGATGGAACATTCCACCAAACACTGACCCTGAAACTTGCTTCTATATCACTGAGGGATAAAGTGCTAAAGTGTACCTGAAACTGATATCATCTCCTCTGCTTCTCATAGAATCACAGAATGGTCTGGGTTGGAAAAGACCTTAAGATCATGCAGTTCCAACCCCCTGCCATGGGCAGGGACACCTCACACTAAACCATATCACCCAGGGCTCTGTCCAGCCTGGCCTTGAACACTGCCAGGGATGGAGCATTCACAATTTCCTTGGGCAGCCTGTTTCAGTGCCTCACCACCCTTACAGTAAAGAACTTCTTCCGTATATCTAAGTTGAACTCTTTTCAAACAGCCTAAAATTCCTATTGAGAAGACAGACACCAGGTATTTAATTTAAGCAGTTTTACTCATTTTTCCTCACTTGGCTTCCTCTAATCTCATTCCTGAAATTGTTGTGAGAGGCCCAGACCATATTCAATGAGTGCAGGTTCTTCAGAGATTCTTAAGAGTTAGAAACCTTGCAAACCCCACTGATCACCCTATAGTGTGTTTACAGCTATTGGCTTTTCAAAGGTTAATATCTGACCCAACATAGGCAGATTTTCACAAGGTACCTCTGGACCAAAGGACACTGCCAGGAGTCAACTTCTCATGACCAAACACAAGTGCTCTATTTCAGTGTTAAAGGACTGGTATTTTTTAACAAGGGAAAACAACCTATATTTCTTTGGTCCCAAGAAACTATGACAAGCTGTCATTAAGACCAGAGAAAAAGGACCAGGCTTAGAAGGTACCTGGCTGACTCTGGTGCAGTTGAGCAGTTCGCTTCAACTCTATGTGAAAGATTGGGTTTGCCCTGTTGATCTCCTGCCAGCACAGTTGAACTCAGGAAGCTCAGGATCCAGAGGTCACAGGATAGGTGTGAGGAAGAGGGAAAAGGGAATGTAACCTGCCCTAGTGGCTCTTCAAACACTTAGAGCCACTGTTGACTTGTAACCTTACCTGAGCATGAGCAATGCATTGAGATACCACGTCTGAAAAGGTCCGTGGCAGACTCACCCCACTGTCTCTATTGATGAAGCAGTGAGCAGAACCCAGTGCCCTTGTGCTGCTCTATCAGTGTCACCCTACAGTGGAATAAGACGTTCTGAGGGTGATGTCAGAGGCCTTCTCAGGCAACTGCAAACACAAATGAGCCCGGTAACAGGATGTTCATCATACTGCTTTGGCTTATATGAGCTTAGTCATGGATTATTTGTAATGAGAAGGTGGCAATATAGGAATAAAGGTTTACAGATAAGGTAGGCCTCCTCCAGTAATAAACTATTTTAATGTATCATTAAAGGAAGAGAAAGAAGCAAAAAGTGTGCAAGATCACTGCCTGAGGGTGTGGTAGAAATTCCTTCAGGCACAGGATAGGGTGCCTCACACAGCGTAAGGGATACTGTTCCTTTTGAGGGAGACAGCATCTTCTAAGGGTGCACCAGCCACCTGCCAGTGCTGGTAAGTGCTAGCGGCCACCAAGCAAGAAGAAGCAATATGCCTCTTTGCACACTGCTGCACCCCATCCTGTCCTCTTCTGGCTTCACAGCAGATTCTGGTGGCCAAAGGGGCAGAAGGACATTCACCATTGTGTTTGGACATGCATAGTGGGGGATCTCAGAGATCTCAGGCATAGTTTGGAGATGGGATCTTATTTTCAACTTCCTTATCTCTCCTTATAGCCTGGACCAAAACTTAGGAATGAATACACATACTTGGCCAACAAAGTCATCTCATCAGGTAACTTGTTTGTTCACCAAAGCCGTGCATGTATAAGCTCCAATGGGCCTCCTGCTGCAGTTGCTGGTGATTGTGCCCCCTGCAAACTGCTTATGTAGTGAGTAAAGAGGGTTTAAATGCGGCCAACACATTCGTTAGACTGAAACACTGTGCCTCAGTTCCCCTGCGTGTGACGTGAGGTTGCTGCTCCTCCCTAAGAGGAGGAGGGGAGGATTCCATCCTGTGAAGCTGGGCTTTTGTGACTGTCTACGCTCCAGAGAGGGCCACCAAACCAAGATGAGCATCTGTGCCATAGCACCAAGCAGCTGCGACACAGATCCAGACAGGAGAGCACAAGCGCATGAGGCAGATCAGTTACACTCCTGTGTTCTTGAAGCTAATAATGTCCATCCCACACCTGTGACCTAAGCTGGTGCTTCTCATTCTCTCTGAGCTGATGGCTCTGGTGTGTGTTCAATAATTCAGCAGAGCCCCAGCTCATCTTTCCAGAGATGCAGGTCGGCCCATTTCCCTTTGAGTATCAGCACAGAGAGAGATGTTTCCCTTCAAGGGAAGCCACTCGCCACCTGGTTTAGAAAATAATCACTTTCCCTGTGGCTGCAAACATGACAGTTAACACGAATTACACCAGGGAAGACAGCAGAGGTGACTGTATCAGCACTGTGTTGACACCACAAGGTAAAGAGGTTCTGCACCCTCCTGTGAGCAGGAACAGGCACAGAAAAAAGTTGTGCTGAACAGAAAATGTAGCCAGGACTGGAGATATAAAGAATCCAGAGCCACAGGCACACCCCCCAAACCCCCTGCAGTATCTTGACATCCATCATCCACTTCCACAGCAGCATGGAAATCAAAAAGGCTGCACTGAAACCTAGCCAGAGGAGGGAGAGCACATCACCTTGTGCCTTCAGCTCCTGGAGACTTAAGGAAGCAGCCAGGGGGTTCCAGCACACAAATTCCCTACCTGAGCAGTGCTGTACCTTCTCCCCAGCACACAGAGAGGACCCTATCTGTTCTTCAGACAGGCATCAGTAATCAGTCTTACTCCTCTCCCCCAACAGTCTCGCCTTTCATAAGGAAATGGAAGAGCAGTGAGAAGGAAGAATAGCGAGAGATAGAGGAGAACATTTCCCAGCTCAGTATTTGACTGATCAGCCCTAAATCACCACCTCAAAAACCAGACAGGTCTCAGCAACAGAGAGAAGAGGTGAGAGGAGCTGGCCTGCCTGCCCTCCTGCCTCTGGTACTGGCAGGCAAGTGAAGTGCGAAGGCTAACGGCTCAGCACCAGCTGAGAAATACATACTGCTCTGGCACAGCAGGACTAGCAAACCCTGGACTCTGCTTATCTGTGTCCATCCTCAAACATTCTGTAGGTAGTGGGTTCAGTAAGCACCTCCATTGAAGAGAAGCCCCCTCCCCTTGAATACATGTGTGAAGCTGCCAACATGGATTAGATACCAAATGGATGATTTGGGGACGTTTGAAAACCTGTCCATGTTGTCTCACTGCCCTCCCTCTTGTGTTGCTTTGCTGTTTCCTACAGAAAGTTTTGCAGCACTAAAAGCATAATCAGTGTTTTCATGCATTTCGAGTCCTTGAACGGTAGAGTTGGAGACAAGAGAAGCAGAGGCTGAATAGATGAAGGGGATCCTCTTTGTTTTCCAGCCTGCTTTCAATGACAAAGTTTACTGTAACACATCACCTTGGAAAGGTGCAATTCCACTTGCAGGGTCCGTACTGCTCACACTGCATGCAGGGAAATCATCATATACAGACTCAGGTCAGAGCAGTCTTTCATGGGAGCTGCTGGCAGCTGGCATGAAGGGCTGAAAGTTTGAAGGTTCCTTGGATGCAGTCACTGTAGGAACTGACGGAGGAGAGGCTGTGGAAACCCCGTGGCCCACCCTGTTCCACTGTAAAGAACAGGTCAGGTTGCCTACGGGGACTTCAATAGGAAATGTTAAGCTTATTCTAGTATTTGCAAATTGAAGGTTCTTTGCTTCACATTTCCATATCCATCTCCATGTAAAAGCTAAATACAGACAAGACAAAAATGAAGATACTTTCTCACTGTGACTCTTCCTTTTGCAGTGCTCTTGCCTTTCAGGGTTTACCTTGGCCAGCAACATGAAAATAAAAGCCAGTGCCATATAGGACTATAGACAAGAATTCCCCATTGTAACTGCCTTCCCCAAAGCTACCCTTGATGCAACAGGAGTGGCTCTCAGGAGGACTCAGCAGCCTGTCATCCTTTCCCTTGCTTCCACAGGACCAGTTTTAGTCAGGGCCTGGCTAGGTCCCTCCCGGTCTCCTTCCTCTGCCACATCTTTGTGCCATCACCTGCATCCGGGCCTCACCCCTAAACCACACCAGGAGGTTTCCCCTTAGGCAAATACAACAAAACAAGCAAGCAAGCAAACCTGTCTCTCAAGCATAATAATACACGGAGGGGTTCTCAGGTAAAGCACAGCAGAATGGATTCATCTGCAGCAGCCGGTGGGACAAGCTGCTGTCAGGAAGCCACTGCAGATGGTGATGCCATGGAGCTGGGCTGCACAGTAAAGGAGACCTGAAACAAGTTTTCCTTATTTTTCTGCCTGTTGGGATCGCTTCCTTGTGGAAGTTGGGCACCCACCTGCAGATGGGTCTCCATAGCAAACACAGGAAGGCTGCTGGCACAGGCTCCTGCACCGAGTGGGTTACAAGACATGCGTGTGTGAGCGCTCTTAAAATCTTAGTTAAATATCAACCTATGGTGTGGTTTCCCCCCTGAGTCACCTCCTCAATGGTTATTGCCAGGCTGAGAGCAGACACCGCTCTCAAGGCTTCTCAAGAGCAGACAGACATTAACAATGACTCATTGTTCCAGGACCCCTTTAAACCACTCCAAGTCATGGTATCGCACACCCTACTTTCCCTTCATGCTAACATGAATAACTCACAGCTCAGCTGAAGTCATGAGTTGTGATTTGTTTGGCAGGAGATGAGGGCTGTGATGGGATTTCTAGGTTAGGAGGGCAAAGACTTACTGAGTTGGAAGGAAAGCTGCTGCAGCGGAGAGAGGTTCGTGGTAGAAGTTCTTGATCTTGGGATTGATCTTAATTAAAGTTTTAACTACTGAACCTCTCCAGAAGAAACTGGGCATACGCAGACACTGTGCTATTGGCACAGAGGTGGGATGCATCCCTCCTACAGTGGAGGACCAAAGCTGTGATCTTTAAGGTCAATAAATAAGCCAGACCCATCTGCGAAGCAGAAAAAAATGGCACCAACTTATGAATATAGAGAATATAAAAAGAAAAATCACACACTTAAGAAATTGTCACCAGAATATTTAGCTGTGGCTCAGCTGAAAATGGCAGAGAGAGTAAGACTGAGATCCATTCTGGTTTATAACATTGTGAGATGACTCTGCAGTGAGCCTATTAATGATATTAGTATGATCCCAAGATCTATTCAGCAACTTCCAGCAGAGAGAAGAATAAATACATGGTAATGGTGATATATTCTTTAGACTGTGGCATACATTTTTGTAACACATAATTAATACTAACAAAATGGAACTGGAAAATGTAAGAAAAGAATGGCCATTAGGATAACGAGGGGAAAGTGGAGACTATCATAGAAGAAGATTGAAAGATCCTGGCTTGCTTGCCCTAGCACACTGAATACTGAATTGGGATATGATTTCACTGAAATGAATACAGCTGAAGGTGGCAAAAGGAGAGAAGAATTTTGAGATGAAAGGACAAGACTGCACAATGAACATAAAGTAACTATAAATACATTTATGGTGAGTAGCAGCAAACCTTGCAGGAAGACATTAGCACAGCCTCCTGCTGAGAGCAAAAACTATTAACCCCACCACCACCACCACCAATCTAAAGGACGGGCTTGATCAGTTTACGAAGTGACTTATCCCTTCATAAACAAACCAAAGCAAGGACCAGAGATGCTAATCAAGGAGTCATCCCAGCTATGCCTTGTAGGAGTTACCTGGCACAAGCAGGAGAGACATCATGTCCTTCAAGCTTGCAGGAAAGGGTATGAATCTGACCAAGATTCATATAGCCAATAAGGGAAACAAAAGTGGCTCTGCTCCCCAGTTCTGCATGTTTCCTACTGCTCTACCATCTATTTTCATGGCTTATTTTCCATACGCTTCCATAGCCTGATCAAAGCCATTCCCTTTTCCAAACAGAAATCAGTACTAGACAAACATCAGGCCATAGAAAATTACGAGAGGTACTGAAAAATAATATTTATGTTATTTATATGGGAATATTAAAATGATACTCCCATAACATTATGTTCCCATGATGTTTGTGACAGCCAGGAGAAGGAAACATGTCTCAAAGGACTCTTGATAAATCCCGTCAGGATACACAAGGCTGGATCATCAGCAAGAACTGAAACACTGGGCACCAGAATGGTACCCAAAAGAGCAAAGCCGCTGCTGTTTGACATACAGCTGCTGCTCACCATCTCTTTTCAAAGACACACCACATGGAACTACCTCACATTTGCTGCTGTTGCTTTAAATGATGCAATATTTCATTACGAATAATGTCCAAGCACATTATGAGCACTCCCTGCCCTCCTAAGGACTACGACAGAGGGATAAGACCAGTTTATCCAGGGGCTTTAGGGCTGTTTACAGTCAGAGGGGGGTGGACAACACTGTTGTGCCTGTTGAACTGTTAATTTGAGCATGAACCTCCGAGTAGAAGCAGGAAAGGAGAAAACATGGAAGTCATGGCAGGCAGCCTTTGTGTGCCCAAACAGCATCGTCCCATGAGGCAGGGCACTACCAACAGACCACGACTGATCTGCATCAGGTGAAGCAAAATGCTGTTCACCAGCTGGGGGTGGCTGCGACGTTTTCACTGCTGCGGTGGCAGGCCAGCCCCGGGGCATGGCTTTCACGCCAAAGGAATATTGTGTCCGAAGAGCAGGGGACTCATGACTTCAATTAGCACAAAATCTCTCACAGCAGAGACTAATGGGGCTAATGGTGCCCTGTGCCACGCCGCTGGAATACGAGTGCCACTGCTGGAGGCAGACTCGCGCTTTGGGCGCATCCTAACCACGGGGATGCAGCCGGCAGCCAGCGGAATGCTCATCGCCAGCGGCTGCCTACACCCGCGTGCGCACGGCTCCCAAGGGAGGAATCCTGCGCTCCCTTCACAGAGTGGACGCCGGTATCAGCCCCGCTCTCCTCCCCTTCCTCTTACGCAAGGCAGCTCGCAGGGGAGTGCCTTGATTTTTTCCCCTTTCCCGGGGAGTTGGTTTTCACTTCCTGCACTCTCCGGCCTTTGTCTCTGCTGGATGCAGCTGAGGGCACACCTGAGGGGTGTGCACAGGGGAGACGAGGCGGACACCCCGCTCCCAGCATCGGAGTCCAGGTAGGAGACTGAGAGACTGTACCTGGGGATGTGTTGCAGCGTGGGGGGACGCATTGGCCCCCCCGTCTGGACACCGTCCTTTTCAGCTTCATCTCTCTTCTCCCTTCTTTCAGGAGGGGGTTAAGGTCTCGAGGTGGTGAGGATCGGGGTGCCAAGATGGCCACAGGTTGCCCAGGTCCGCACTTTGTGCTCTGGGTCTGCTTGGTGCTGGCGGTGGACTATGGAGAAGGGCAGGAGGGAAAACCCTTCGGTGAAACGTGCCTGGAGGACTTCAGGGCAGGAATGCCGGATTTGGTGCTGGATACAGACGCCTCTGTCCAGAATGGAGCCACCTTCCTCTCGTCCCCCATGGTCCGCCGGAGGAAGGACTGCCTAAGAGCCTGCTGTCGGGAGCCTGCTTGTAACCTGGCTCTTGTGGAGCAGGACCCGAGCACGGAGGAAGACCACATCCGGGGCTGCTTTCTCCTCAACTGCATGTACGAGCAGGCTTTTGTCTGCAGGTTTGCCAGGAAGATCGGCTTCCTCAACTTCCTGAGGAAGGACGTGTACGATTCCTACCTGGCAATGCAGGATCACTGGTCGAATGGTAAGGTGTCCCTAATGCATCTGTGCAAACCGGGGCTGGAAAAGTGTTAATGGCCACAGGTGCCATCTCCTCCAACTGTCGTTTGTGCTGCCAAAGGATAAAGCAGTGTTAAAGATGCGGTTTCTGTATAGGAAAATGGTCTATTTCTATGGTCTTCTGCCATAGAGGTTTTCCCTAGCTTGGATAAACTCACTTAAGAGCTGTGCCTCGGTTTACCTATTAGTGAATGGAGAGGGAATTCTCCTTTAACCTATTTGAAGTGGGTGAAGTTTTTGTTTGCCAAATGCAAGCTGGATTTTGATACTTGTAGAGAAAAAGGAGTTGTTTCCCTTCTCCCTCCCCCCAGGCCTTTGAGGCTGGAAAGTGAAATCCTCTCAAAATCCACACATCACCGCCTTTTAAAGGACTGCGTTAGCCCCGTAATTGCTCGGGCTGGAGGCAGGACGCAAGCCACTTAACCTCTCATTTAGCCGCAGCCTCTACGCTGTGAGCGGCGGCCTGGATGGTGAGGTGCCTCCGTATCGCTGCTTGTTGAGGATGGGTTTTGCTGCTGGGGGAAACTGATAGAAAAGTTCCCATTTGGAGGTGGGCTTCTCTTCCCCTTTGGTTCTCTGCACTCAGACCCACAAAACCAGGTGGAAAACAAGCTAATGTGGAGCTGGCTGTCTCCAAAGCTACACGGTGTATTCAGAAACACTGAAACCGCGGCTACTCCTCTTTTTGCCTCCTGTGCTTCAGAGGAAGCCTAGCAAGGCTGGAGTGCCTCTGGTGTGGCTGGGACTTTGCCAGTCATAGCCAGTTTATTGTATGTTGATACTTGGGCAGGGCTGTGTGGGTCTATCTGGGTATGTATCTGGGCTGTATGGGTATATCAGTGGATTGGTGTGGGTTGTCCTTCTCATACCCCTTCCCAGCCCAGTCGTGGTGGGGTAGGAAGGGATATGTGATGATGACCAGGGGAGTGGACACATGGGCTTGGGCTCTATGGCATGAGCTGAATAGGTCTTTGATCTTCTGCTGGGATATGCCAGCCTGTGAGCTGTGGAGGTGCTGGATGCTTGCAATGGCACCAAACCCTACACTGACCACTTTGTCCATCCTGAGTAGCAGCACGGGGCTTTTGGCTTCTATGCAACAGCCCTTGGGTGTCGCTGGTTTGAAGAGGGATGTGGCAGAGGTATTCCTTCTGTCTCTCCTAGTCACTTCCCACCAGATTTTAGGGCCTTCTAGTAGAATCTCTCCCTCACAGTTGCAGTAGTTCTGTGTCTTCATCCCAGGCTTAAAGTCCTTTCCATGTGAGGAAGTAAAGCCCACATCGCCAGGACTGGAGGTGGCATGCTGGCAGCTGCCTGCATTTCTACATGCTTTGTTGTAGGAGGAAAAAGGAATGCATCATCCCCAGTACATCCTGATTTCACAAGATTAGATCGAAATACAATGTAGTGTTGAGCAATTCGGTCTCTTCATCTCTGTGGGCCAGCACCTTGTACCAGGAGACTGCAGCCCGCTGGTCCCAGGGCCTGGCATGTGTCTGGGTCCCTAGGAAGCGCCCCTGGGTCACTGTGCTCCCTGTGCCACCAGCAGTGCTGTATTTCCCAATCTATGGCACCTACCTGGAGCATCCCAGACACTGATAGGCTGGTGCTGCCTTGAGAACCATCCCCATAATGCTACATTCACAGATGCTGGGATGACTGTGGTGGAGCTGGAAAGCCCTGGAGGGCTTATGAGTGAGAAGTGGAAAGCATGCCAGAAATGCTGCTGGGGATGCTCTGCAAGGCAGACGTACCCTTCCTTGCTCACATGCCATGATAGCTGTGGGTCTCGGAAGGGCTTGGTCCATTCTGCACCCCGTGTTGCACTCTCAGAGGGTGCAGGGTGCCAGGCTGCAGTAACAGACACTGGGAAGCTCACTGCTTCATGTTTGGAACAGGCGGCAATGTTCATGCTGTGCTTTGGTGGGAAATGTGTTTCCCTCCTCTCCTGAAATTCTCAGGCATTGGCTTTGATACCCAAAGCTTTCTGAATCACCCTGAATGACATCAAAGGGCTGGTAAGAAAAGAGATGGTGGATAATTAGTTCATTAGTCCAGAGATGAAAAAGGTTTCTTTTACTGGAGAAATAGCAAATAATAACAAGGGTTAAATCAGGCCCTATAAATTGGGCCCTCCTTCCTACAGCAGCTGAGAGCTTCAGAATGCTGACCTACATTTTGATTCAGATCCAGACAAAAAGATCCAAACCCCAAGCCCCTGCAGAGTGATGCTGGAATTGGTCCTGGCAGGAGGAATGGGCCTGGATGGGCAGGAAGGTGGGAGCCTGGCTAGTACCTGGAAGAGGGGAAGGGCACAAAGGTGCAGGAGGCCAAATGAAGGAGCCTCTTGGCCACCAAGTGTGTCCACCCAGCTGCATAAGGAAGCTGTATGACATTTTTGCTTCCAGACCTCTTGAGGATGCCTGAAGAAATAAGCTGGTTTTGGAATGTCAGGTTTTCCTCCCAAATGTTTATGGGCAGAAAGTCTTGGCCCAGGTTTTGGGCTGGAGACAGAAGTGTCTGATCTTCCTGCTGTTGTGCTGTATCACTGTTAAAATGTGAAGCTCTGGAGCCTTAAGTTGTTGTCAGCCTCCTGAGACTGGCTCTAAAGGTCTGCAGGAAACTTATATCCTGCTTCATCATTCATCCCTTTCATTATGTGCTGCTCTCAGGGGTCCTAGTAGTATTTAGGCTATGTCCATGTGGCAATGTCCTCTGCAGTGATGAGAATTAAAAGCATGTTTTTTCTAGGGAATGGTGAAATGTATCTTTAGTGACCCCAGTGGGTGACATGAAACAAGAAAGCCACACATTGCGGGACCCTCACTACTACAGGGAGCAGAGCTGTTGAATTGAGATGTTTATATATGTTCAGGAGGAGACTGAAGAACACTTGCAAGAGAGCGCGCAGCTGGAGGCTGCTGAAGTGGGCAAATCTGGAGTGTTTCTGGAGCTGACAGAAGTAGCTGAAAGCAGGGACAGTGTGAGGGGGGGATGTACTGTGTATGTTTGCTCTTGCTCTGCAGTGGGACTGCTGGCAATGGAACACAGGAACAGAAACACCCTTGCTCTAACCCACTGCGGGCAACCTAGGGATAGTGGCAACAATGAATACAGCTGGAATCTGGCTTCTGCACATCATCTGAGTGGTTTTTTCAGTGTTCTGGAGAAGTTCTCAAGAGCTTCTGAGTCGTTTATAAGCCGGTGATGACAGCTTGGCTGTGTCTTTCTCCTGTTCCAGCTAACGAAGAGCCCCAAGTCTCTGATGTTGTTGTTAAAAGGCACCATCCTCTTAAATGACTCCCCAGCCTGAACTTTGGTGCGAGTTTTCTACCTGGCTCATCCGGGAGGGGCAGGCTCACCAGGCACTTTATTGGTAATAATGGAGGCCAGTGTTTAAGTAACTACCCCGGGCTTATTCTGGTCTGGGCAAACCAGTTCTGGGTGTGAAGCTGGAAAATAACCTCCCTGAACCTTTGTCCATTTCTTGAACTGAACCTTTTGTGGTGGTTGTGAAATGTTTGGTGACATTCTCCTCCTGCTGAATTCAGGGCTTTTGAGTGGGAGATGGGAAGCACTGGGGATGTGTTCAGGATGTGTCTGCTGCTGCCTCACCATAGAATCATAGAATGGTTTGGGTTGGAAAGGACCTTAAGTTCATCCAGTTCCAACCCCGCTGCCATGGGCAGGGATGCCTCACACTAAACCATGTCACCCAAGGCTCTGTCCAACGTGGTGCTGAACACCGCCAGGGATGGAGCATTCACCACTTCTTTGGGCAACCCATTCCAGTGCCTCAGCACCCTCACAGTAAAGAACTTCTTTTTATCTAACCTCAACTTCCCCTGTTTAAGTTTAAACCCATCACCCCTTGTTCTATCACTACAGTCCCTAAGGAAGAAAGCTCCCAATTTTTGAACCTCATCCCTCTTCAAATGCTTGGTCCCATGAAGTTTTCTGTTCTATGTTCACAGTGCAGCTAAAAGGAGCAGTGCTTGAATCCTGGCTGGGGCTGAGACAGGTCCCGACACTGGTCTCCCCTTGGCTGGGCTGCTCAGTCCCGAGCCATTCAGTTGCTCATCCTCCAGCATCCATGTGTGGCCAGGAGAGGCTGGAAATGCACGTTCAGTTTAAGCTGAAACAGGGTAGATTTAGATTAGATATTAGGAACAAATTCTTCCCTGTGAGGGTGGTGAGGCGCTGGCACAGGGTGCCAGAGGAGATCACTTGCTGTGAGATTACTGTTTGTCATGCAGAATTCACTGAAGTGCTGCCTATTGTGGCTACTTCACGTCTTATCTCTGGAGCTATTTAAGGAGACCTGGGAAACAAACCGAGGGTTACTGAATGGCATGGAGACCATTTAGTGGGAGAGTCTTTCCCTCTGCCCACTACAGTAAATCAGACTGGTTTCCCATGCCCTGAGGAAGGATGGAAGGAGCCTGGCAGCAGCAGCAGGTTGCCTTATGCTGAAAATACAACCCGTTCAGTGGTGCTGTGCTGTTTCGGAGAGGTGAAGTTGATCTGCTGTGCGCGCCTCTTACAAACTGCTATAGAAACCTCCATTAACTAAAGCTGCTTGGCTCTGCAGGAGTTGTCAGAAAACCACATGGCTTTATCATGACTGTGTTTGCTGCCCATCCAGAATGAATCCTTATGGAAGGAGCCTGTATTTCTCTTTTCTCCTTTGTTGTATTGCCTTGTTCTCATCTCCCTCTCCCCTTCCTCAAGCAAATTAACAGTGTGGCAGCATCATCACCCCTTATTACCTTTCCCTGTTGCAATGGAGAGTTTTCTAGTGTTGGTGGGAGAGGTTTGGATGATCCCTCCCTGAAAGCTGTTCACTTTTGAGTGTCTTCCCTGCAAGCATCACAAGAGCAGGGCTTCAGCCTTTGCTGCTCCTGCCTCTGCCCACCTTCTCTTGCAGCAGGCAGGCTCAGCTGGCTTCTGACACCTGAAATCTCTGAGGTCGTGTCTCTTGGGTGCTGGAATTTGGGTGGCCTCATTTCTGCTCCTGTCTGCTTCGGGCAGTGACTGTTGTGCCCAGTGAGGTCCCTACTTCACAGTGCCTCAGTGTCCCCATAAGCTGCTTCTCCAATGGCAGGCAACAGCGGGCTGTAAAAGCCCCTCGGTGACCATGAGAAAGCTTTCCAGGTCTTTCTAGTGGTAACCTGAAATCGTTCTCAGGTTTTTTCAAGCATTGCTTTATAGCCTCAAGTACTCAGAGTTCATCTGCATGAGCTCTGGAATGGAGGAGATCTGGTTTTCTGTGAGTCTGTGTCTCCAGGGCAAGAGCTGGTATCTGAGCTCTAAAAGAGCTGTACTGAAAGCAAAGGCATCCATACTGCTGCAGGATTTCACTGTGCATGAATACACTGTGAGCTGCCTAGATGTAGTTTTAACCAGTTTGGATTTACTTTATCAAGCTTTTCTCCAGCATCATAGAGAAGTTTCACCTTCCAATGTATTTTATAAATGGAAGAGGAAGTGGTCACTTAATGACGTGACTCTGGGAGCATGTGTTCCACAGCAAAAGCACACAGTACAAAGCAGCATCATAAAGCTTTAATCTCCCTCTTAATTACAGAGTTTTACAGCAGAAACTTTCCATAGTGAAAAGAACATTATAGCAAAGGTAACTTTCCTTTTTCAAACAGGCTTTCAGAGCAGAACACAATGGAGAATCTCCCTTCTACAAGCAGTTTGCTAGTACTCTGCCTCAGTCAGCACTCAGTTCTGAGGCTCAGGTAGAGAACAGCCCCATTGCCACTGAAGGCTTCCTATAGTCAGTGTAGCAGAAATACTCCAAAGCCACTGGTCTTTCAGATGTCCTGAGGAGAAAAGGCAGAGTCTTGAAGTCCTTCATTCCTAGAGGGATTTCCTCCTTGGCAGTCATCACACATACACAAATGCTCCTGGCTGTTTTTTCTGGAGGTGAGGAGGGCCAGGGCATTTGGCTCATCAGAGATGGGATCTGGAGAATTTGCTGACTCATTGAGTAGAACCAAGCTTTGCAATCCACAACCCAGAGCAGCTGAATGGACCTGTGGAGAGATGCTTGGTCTGCAGTAAGTGTACACGTTTGAAAATGGGAAAGAAAAGCATGATTTGGAGCTGGGAGTTCGTGATCAGCCTCTGTGCTGCTGAAGAACTGGTCTTGCTGTTGTGCAACTGCAGCCACCTCCTGGGCTCACCCTGGCAGTTGGGTGGCAGGGACCAGGCTGCATTTCTCCATGGCTGGAATATGTCCCTTTTCCAGAGCTTGTAGTGCTGTGTACAAGGTGCTGGTGGGGCTCTTTTTCCCTGTTTGGTTTGGAAGGTGTTGCCAGCTTCAGTCATGGCCTTTGCCTGTGAATGTTCTGTGTGGCCACTTGTAAATAGAACAAAACTCCGTGTGTTTGTTTTACTGGCCCTGTCGAAAGCAAGAGGTGTCAGGTGCCCTCGGCCCCGCTTGGTGTCTGTCAGCAGCCTTTGTGCCAGGCTGAGATAGGAGCCATTACTGTGCCATGCAGCCCTGAGGAGGGAGTGACAGGAAGGTGTGCCTCACCCAAAGGTGGGAGGACACCAGGGTGGGCATCTCTGCTTGTCTCCTCTGTTCAGTCTCTGTTCGTGTCCGGTTTTGGGTCCCTCACTACAAGAGAGACATTGAGGTGCTGGAGCGGGTCCAGAGAAGGGCAACGGAGCTGGTGAGGGGTCTGGAGCACAGTGTGATGAGGAGTGGCTGAGGGACCTGGGGGTGTTTAGTCTGGAGAAGGGAAGGCTCAGGGGGGACCTTACCACTCCTTGCAAGTGCCTGAAAGGAGGTTGGAGTGAGGTGGAGATCAGTCTCTTCTCCCAAGTAACAAGTGATAGGACAAGAGCAGGGGCAATGTCAGGAGGTGGCACACACAAACCTTCCCTGATCCTGTAGCCAAACAGGCTGGCACAGTGCTCAAATGCGTAAACAAGGGAAGGTTTGTTTCCCCTGGGACTTTCTGGTGGCAGCAGCATTTGTAAGACCAGGGTGGAATGAATGTGTCTTCACTTGGTAAAAGATACCAGAAAATAGAAGGTTCTGGGCGTTTTTATGAGCAGGAATACATATTTCAAAGCCCTCAATCCTACTGAATGTAGTGATGAAAGAACAAAAAGTAGCTTGTTTTGAGTGTCATGTTTATTTGCATATATGCCTTATATTAAAGGTCCCTTCAGTAGGCTGTAGCAAGAGTCAGCAGCTGGTACCTGAATCCAGAAATACTCAAACAGGAAATTAGGAGCAAGTCTACAGCAGTGAAAATAATTACCTGATGGAGTAGTTTCCTAAGGGGTCTGGGCACTAATCCTCCTCCTCAGTCACAGTCAATATAACAGTGTAATGGTTGAGTGATTTATATCTAACTTATAAATTGATGCCTTTACAAAGACTCAGGTTGAACCTGAACATTGAATCTTGGACTTGGTACAGGTGCTGCCAGATGGAGTTTTATGGGCTGAGCTCTGCAGAAAGCCTGTGATCAGAGACATTGAGGCTGAGAGCTTAATGAGTCAGGCTTAATGGTGTCATTGTATAGGCTGGTTTTGCTGGCACAGCCAGGGATCAGTCTTCATCTTTTACAGTCTGGAAATGTGTTTATGGATTGTGGAAGCTGCTGGTGAGCTAATCCATGGAATGGCGCAAAAATAATGATCTCATGAATGGCATTTGTGTGCTTTTTTGAAGCCGTGTGTGTCAGAGAATGAGGTGAAATGTATGGTGGTGGAGGGATAGTTCCCATCCAAATCCCGCATTGCATAGCCTTGGTTAGGAATGCTAAGACAATGCTTAGGGATGGTGGTAGGAATGATGGGAATCAGTTCCACATTCTTCAACACCCACACCAGGTCATCTCCCTACGTGAAGGGTGGAGATTGCCCTGTGCTGTTTTGCGAGGATGTGGTCCAACAGACAGAACTCAATGGCTGGAGCCATGGGAACACCCTCTTACAGTGGTTCTTATGGGCAGAAGTGGCCAGGGAGCCAACTGGCTCATAGGCACTGCCAGAATGGGTTGTGACATTACTAAATTAGTGAAGGCAGTAATAACGGTATCGGTCGCCTGTTGCTTGCTAAGGCTGCAAGTACAGGTGTATAAAAGTGTTTTCCTTTCAGTGGTTGAAGTCTATTTATTTAATCTGGAAGATTCCCCTCCCTTGTCTTTCTGTAATGGACTGGACCCTTCAGCCTCTTATTCAAGCCTTGTTCTGCCTTTCTTCTGCAGATGACCGTCCTCCAATAGCCCGCACTGCCAAGGACATGAGGGTACAGCCTGGGGAGCCAGTGATGCTGAGAGGCATAGAGAGCACGGATGACCAAGGGATAGTAAGCTATGAATGGAAACAGGTCGTCGGCGACCCATCTGTGGAGATGAAGGTAGGGAGCTGCAGGAAGCAAGCAGCTTGCTCAGTGTCACCTGTGTCACCTGCATTAGGTTGGGCTCTCACAGCCGCTGACTTGGAGATCGCCTTGGCCTTCCCTCTTTGAGATAGTACACCCGTAAGTGTGTTCCCAAAGGCTGTGGGGCACTCCTTGTGTCCTTGCGGCTAACCCCAGCCTCTCGCACTGGGGACATGGCATTTCTTGGCCTCATCAGGTCTCAGGCTCCCTGTACCAGGGTGCCATCTCAAACCTTCCTGATCAACATCTCATCTTCCTGGGTGGGAGTACTTAAGAGGGAAGCAGCTTCGGTGCAAGAGCTGTTTCTGCTCCCAACCTCCTGTAGTTCGATGAGGGGCCTGCCCTTAGTTTTGCTCTGGTGCTTCTTCTCCTCTGGGTCTGAATAATCCAGCTTCAGGATCTGCTTCTGTTCTGGGGTTTACCGGGACTTTGCCTCTCTTTAGAGCATAGTTTCCTCCTCCTATTGTATCTGAGCTGGAGCAGAAGCCACGTCTCCGGACTGGTTCCAAAATCTCTGAGGTGTGAACACTGCCTATCTGATAGATGTTAAACTGTGGCTTTGGAAGAGCAAATGATTACTGTTAAACTTGTGTGAAATGCTCTGGAAAGCCTTGGAGCTGATACAGAGACCTTGTGGCACCTTTTGGAAGAATTAGCAAATGAACGCATCAGACCCACAGCTGATTTTGATGATGCAGTGACTATCTGTAGGGCTCTGAGGGGACTCTGCAAATATGCAAGTGCTCCTTTCCTTTTCCCTTCCCCTATGCCACCAAAGTAACTTGTGTGAGGGGACACAAACCAAAACCAAACCCCAAAAAAGAGTCCTCTTTGTTAACTGCATTAAGGTGATACATAAGCAGCACTGTGTTCTCTTGAAACAAAACCCAAAAAGGCAGATAGCATGGAAATGGAGGCCCAATACTGTTAGCAAATATAGGGGAAAAGTTTGTGTCAATAATATCACAGCTTTCTATTCTGACAAAAATAATTCCCTCTCTTTTAGAAACCTCTCAGCAGGCAAAAATACACGCTCATTTCCATCTCTAAACCGAAATATACTCGTCATATGCAAGATGAAAGACTGCATATATCTTAAATACACCCAGGTTATTCCCTGTGTGCTAAGTAAAGGATCCATAAGAAGTTCTAATTTTTAAAAAGTAAAATAAAAAGTACAAGTTTCAGCCCTCTCCAGAGAGTTTTATTTTCCCTCATGCCTTCACGTGAAGTGAATATGAAATACCTACTTACACCTGTGCTACTCTTTCTTACTGCTATTCCAGCTGGGAATCAGCCCATGGATTTGGGGGGATTGTATAGCACTGAGGCATTTTTCATGACAGACATCTGCCTGGGGGTTTGTAGCCAAGCTGCTTTCTTCCTAACACAGGAGCACGGGCCTTGAGTGGCTTCACTCACTCCCTCATTAGAGGTACTTCTTCTGCATAAGCCTTTCTTTTGCATTCTCAGAAGCACAAAGATGATCAAGTAGAAATCTCCAACCTACAAGCAGGGATTTACGTCTTCCAGCTTACTGTCACAGACACTGCACAACAGCAAGACTTCACCAACATCACCATCATGGTGCTGAATTCTGAGCAAACTGAAGGTGAGCTTAAGCCCATGGATGTCTAGATGGAGTCCCCAAGCCTGGGTGATGCTCTTCCCAGAGGAGTAGGTAGGAAAAGAGCATGACCAAGAGATTGGACTCGCATGTCAGCTTTTCCCAGTGACAGCCTGCGCCTGACCAGTAGTGGAAGGTCTCCACATTCATAGTGGTCTATTTTAGGGTTTTAGCATCCTCTTGCAGAAGAGGTGCCCACAACAACCCCATCCTGTCTGCACGTCATGCCCTCTGCTGGGTGATGCCAGAGTGGCTGAAGCCTGGGGTGCAGCTGAGGGTGTAAGAGAGGAGAACCTGAAATGCCCTGTTGACTCCATGGTTTCGCTGTGAAGGCCCTAATTTCCTTAAGCTGCAGGATAGGTGGAGCTGCCTGCTTGACATTCAAAGCATCCCTGGCTTTCTTTATGTGTTTTACTTTAATGGCTGGGTTTAATGATCAAAATGTTCAGCATTACAAGTGCAGTAGGATCACAGAGTTCTTGGACAAATGGTTGATTAGTAGCTAAGCAGGAAATTTCTGCTCCTACCATGGATAGCATAAAAATACAAGAACAGCCATGTCAAGTGGCACTAATGGTCTGTCCAAAATCCAGTACACTGCATTCAGCAGTGTCCAGAGGCTGATATGCTGGAAAGGGTACAAGAACATGGCATGCTATCAGTAAATCCTTACTGTGCTTGGCTAGTGCCAAGGAATTTGCAGCTGGGAGGGGTTTTTAAGCAGAAGGTGGTGTCTTTGTGTTTAATGGCCCTTTTTGACCGTGTGCAATCTTTGCACAGCAACAACATCCTGAAGCAAGGAGTTACACAGCTTAACTACATGTTGCATGGAAAAGCAGCTCCTTTTGTTTTATGGATGTGGCACCTTCTAATTTGATTTTTGACCCTGCCTTCCATATAAGATAATGTATACCAGGATTCCCTGCTCACCTTCTCCATGCTTATAACTCTTTCAGACAAGGCATTTGGAAGAGTTTCTCCTTTGTGGATGTGAAGGCAAAGCCAGCTAACCAGCCTTTTATGTTAACTTTGTCATAGAGCATTGTTTGACTCCCAAGAAGGTGGGTTGGTGTCGGGGGTCTTTTCCACGCTGGTTTTACAACCCAAGCCTTCAGAAGTGTGAGGAGTTCATTTTTGGTGGCTGCAAGCCCAACAAGAATAACTATTTAAGGGAAGAGGAGTGTCAACTCGCCTGCAAGAATGTTAGAGGTGAGTCTTCATCAGAAATCAGTTCCCTCTTTCCCATAGGATTGGGATGAGTCGGTAGGCAGGTGCTGCAGCTTCCTGGCTGGTGGCTAGTTAGAGCTCAGAAAGCTGAGGAGACCTGGGTAATTATGAATGGGGTCACTGCTGATGTATCTGACCCAGCTCCTGGAGCACTTCGCCCCTGGTCAGTGTCCCTGGCTGCAGAAACCCTCAGCAAATCTTCATGTTGCATCTGAAACCTAGATTCACAGGGTAGAAATGTGCTACATGGGGGAGCTAGAAGTGCTTTACTCCCATTTGGGAATGGTCTGGCTTGTGGTGGGAAGTTCCCCTCTGTTCTTCCAGGCCTGCCTCATGTGGGTACTACTCATCTGGAGTTTCCAGGTGGTGGGAATCCATATTTCCCCTCCAAAACCCCCACAGGGCTTGCTTCCAGAATATAAGCACTTCTTAGGTGAGATATGAGTGCGGTATAGAGCTGACCTTGAGCTGACAAAAGAGCGTGGTGGTAAATCTGTTCTATTTTTTCCCTTGTCTCTCAGGTTCCGTTGGTGGGCGACAGCAGCCAGGTGAGCCTCCCATCCCGCTGCGTAACCCTGCTGTGAGCTCAGGCTGGGTGTCTCACGTCCATTCCTGTGGCTTTTGATTAGCACTCACTCTTTGGAAAGGGAGGCACTGGAGACTAATGTCTTTACTACGCCTTTCGCTTTCATGTCGTAGGGTAATTCAGGCTGGGGATTACCTCTGCAGGTCATCTGGTCCAAGCCACTACTCAGAGCAGGGTCACCTTTGAGTCACATTAGGTTGCTCAGGACTGCATCCAGTCCAGTTCTGGGTATCTGATAAAGGAGATTTTAAAGTTTTCGCTGTGCCGGTGTTTGCTCTTTGTCATAACTTTACTCTCATATTAAATCATTTTCTCTTGTTGCAACTTGTGCCTTTTGCTGCTTATCCTATTACTGTGCACCTCCAAAACAAGTCTGTCTCTTGTCTATTCCAAAACCTCACACTAGGTCTTGTGCTCCAGCCCCTTGCTGAGTCTGCTGGATTCACTTGAGTATGCCAATGTTTTCTGTGCACTGGGAAGCTTGGAACTGGGCACAGTACTCAGCATTTGGGACCACCTCTGGAGCAAAGGGGAATAACTGCTCCTCTCCATCAGTTCTTGCAGCCCAGTGTGAAGGTTTCAGTTTGGTTTTCCTAATTTGATCCCCCATACTTGGGCAATGTCTCCATAGTCTTTTGGGCAATGTCTCTAAATTCTTCTGGAGTAGCTCATTCTTGCTTCCACTTTCTATGTACTTCTTTTCTGAGCGGACACATCGCTGTTCCCAGAGCAATGTTTCATTTATGCCCAGGGTGGCACTGAAGACAGACCTTAACCAATCTGTCTTTTCTTTTTTGCGAGCCCTGCCACAGCTTTTAAGTCCTTCATAAAGCATCTGTGTGGCAGGGAGAATTTTAATGCCCTATCTGAACTGTTTCTGCTGCAGTGTGCAATGGGAAGTGTCAACCCCCATTCTTCAAATGCAAGGATGGTTGCTGCATTGATGCCTATCTGGAGTGTGATGAAACTCTCGACTGTGCTGATGGATCAGATGAGATGTATTGTGAACGATGTAAGTACTTCAAATTCTGTCTTAGACTATTTAGTATCTGCTTACGGATGAGAGCAATGTAAGTTACAGGTGTTGACTCAATGCTTTTTGGTGCCTTCTGTTCTTATCTGCTGACCCAGCGTTATCTCTTCCTGTGGTGTTGTATTTGCAGGTTCTGCCATCTCCTGTATCTCTGCTGACTGCAAGAGCTGATCTTCCCTCTGAGATGTTTCCCACCTCTTAAATACCTTCCAACTCCCTTCTCTGCACCTGTCTGTAAGACTTCAGAGCCTGTCCTCCCCTCCTCTTCCCGTATTTTTCTCACTGAATGACCTCACCTGCTCTCACAGAGCTGGGATTTGGGAAATGAAACCATGATCTCTCCCAGTGTGTCCAGTGTCACAATCCCGTTAACATCCTCACGTTACGCACAGTGGTGAGCTGCCCAAGTCCATAGTCCCTCCTTCTTCCCTCTCTCTTCTAATGGAATTCCCGTAGTCTCTTTCCTATATGTGGGTGTCCTGTTGCCTTTCTAGGTTGCAAGCTTACAATTCATCCCTCTTACCCTCTCATATCCTGCACTGTGCTCTTTCGCACTTCTGGAGTGATAGCAGTTTCCCCATACTTCTTGATGGAAAAAAATAAGAGAAAGCAGCTTTTGTTTTCCTTAGTTTTGTCTCTGCAGTTGTGGAATGGAAACTGGGACTAGTTTCTCATTATTTTATTTTTCCCATGTTCCTCTCACAACTTTGAGCTACTTAAGAACCACACATTCTCTCTTCCTCTGGCTTGTGATAGTGGAATGTGCAGGAAAACCCTGTCTGCTCATGTCTGCAGGACAGAAGCTTTTCTTTTTGCATTCAACTGGTGAGAAAAGTTTTAACGTGAAATGTTGCTCTTGCAGATGCTCGTGAGTTCAACAGACTGCAGAAAATCAATGTCACACACCAGCAAGGTACGTCCCATCCAGAGCACCTAGGTTGACATCTACCAGCTTCTGTTTTCTTCTTCAGTCTGTTGTTTCATGGTAAAACTGCTTCCCTGTATAATTCCAAAAATGTCTGGTTTTAGAAATAGTGCAAATCAAAGCAGTGTGAGTGACGCAGCAATGGCATAATACCAGTGATGGCATAATACAAGTAATCATATGCTTGTGCTTAGTCCCATATCTTTGTCTTGTTTGTACTGGTGTAAACAGTGGTACTGTCACTGGGCTAAGGTAGTATATCCCAAGTGCAGAGACCCAAGATGAACTGTAGTTTCTATGTGTCCAGGCTCCTCTTGTTCCCTTCTGCCTCCCAAAGAGGACAGATCATTCCTGCAGAGAGCTGAATCCAAGGTCTAGCAGAACTGCACACTGTTCCTCTGATGTTCCTCCCTGCTAGCTGGGCAGATGGCATCTCACTGTGGCAGCGCCAGTTTGAGTAGCTGGCCACTGGGCAGTGGGGACCTCTGTTCTGGCCATGGACTTCGTCTGCCACAGTGCTTGTACTCTTCTGTTGTGAACAGAAGATGTTGGTACTCTGCTTGGGCTACAGCACATCTCCTTTGCTTTGCCAGGTCACTGTGTGGAGTTGCCTGATACTGGACAGTGCACCGAGAGCATCCCTCGCTGGTACTACAACCCATTCTCTGAGAAATGTGATCCCTTCACCTATGGGGGCTGTGGAGGCAACAGCAACAACTTTGAAAAGGAGGACGAGTGCATGGAATCATGTTCAGGCATCACAAGTAAGCAGACGTAGTGAGGGCTGGAGTTTTACTGATGAAACTGAAAATCACTCCAGATTAAATTCTGTGGTCCCAAAAGAGGCAGTGATTTGGGAGCTTTCAGTCAAAGCAGCTCTGCCCTCAAACCCTGGCCATCCATCACAGCGTTCTTCAGTGTGACTGATGGCTTGTGGGATATGCTGTGTATCTACAGCACGTTTTCTCAATCCAGCCTGTAATTTCTCAGAGCTGGAAAACATTTTGAGTGCTGATGTTGAAAAAGGGACAGAAGAGGATGACAAAACTGACCAGAGATACGGTATGGCCTCTAGAAAGAATGTAACTATCTAGCGTGGCTCCAGTTCTCCCCAAGTGGGAGGGGAGAAATCAAGAAAATCCCTCAATGACATGTATTAGACTGAAGTTTTAAACAAACAAGAGGGAAAAGTTGATGCTATCAGCTTTGTATGTGTGGCTGTGGAGGCCAACAGCTGAAATAGGAGGAATTCTGCCAGACCGGACCTGTCAGGGGGCAAATTCTCGCTGCTTTTCTACAGCTACACTGTGCCTCACAGCCTGCCCTGAGAGCTCAGTACCATGACTGTCAAGAGTGATGCTGTATGCATTCAGCCTTTTCAGAGCCCTGGAAAGATGCTCCTCAGAATCCTGCCTTATCCCTTGATCCCAACCTTCTTTGTAAAATCTTTTTTCCCCCTGTCTGCTCCCAATTCAGAAGCAGATGTCATTGGCCGGAGATGGGAATCGTTTGAGCCCCAAAGCAGTCTCTTAAGTGAGTAACAATTTTTCCTACAGATCTTGCTTGTTGCTTTTACCCTATTCTGAAAAGGATTTTGTCTTTCTTTACAACTGATAGCCTTCTCTCCCAACTCCCTTTTGAAGCTGAGGGAACAATGTGGGATGTGTGGGATGCCAGCAGTGGCACGAGATGCTTCTGTGCACTGTGCATCTGTGGTACAATTTCTCCTTTGTGACTCAGTAGCTTATATCAGAGGCTCCTGATTCTCCTTCCATCAACTTGCATGAATGTTCCACTGTTGAACATCAAAAAGTGCAAGTAAAATTCTTCTTAAGGGCCAAGTTCACCTCAGGACCACTGACTTCAGCAAAAAAAAGGACCACTGGATATGTGAATAATGCTGGAAATCCGATGACCCTATATAACTTCCCTACAATTGTTCTTTACAGTTGTAAAGAACACCAAAGCTATTTGAGTACAAGTTCTTAAAAGAATATCACTTTAAGGTTGGTGTCCTTTCCCCACAGAGCTGTCAGGCCTCTGTCTTCAGTAGAGACCTCCTGAAAACATACACTTTTGTTCTTCAACCCCAGAGTTTGAATTCATCTTCAAATTCACACCAGCTCTCATATGCATCATGTTTGACAGTCTCCACTGATGATACAGGAGTCCGGTTGGTTGTAAAAGACCCAATGCTCACAGCACTGCTACAGACTCTTTCCCACAGACTTAGGCTATCCACCATAACTTGCACGGACAGGCTTATCCCAACCAGGAGATGCTTTCTGCCACCCCTTGGTGGCCTCCCTATTGACATGAAGCAAAGCCAGTGTTTTGGAAGGACTTGGTATTCTGTTGAAGTCACTGAATAGCCTTTAGAGGGCGTGTTGCATCTGGGAAACGATGGGAACCATAATTTGGGAGACACAGGCTGGCTATACCATGGCCATACCCTTATGCCATGCGGTTGCTGTCTTTCTTTGCCCCGTTGCACAATGACCGCCCTGCTATCAGGCCAGCTACTGTCCACCTCTTCTTTTTGCCAGCACAGCTTTTGCAGTGGCTTTTGTGATTTCTTCTGCCTGACCGTTTCTGCTGCATGGAGCAGCCCTTCTAATGTGTTTGCATACCCCTGCAGGTGCCTTTGAGGTAGTGATTGCCGTGCTCCTTGGGATCTGCATCATGGTGGTCCTGGCCATCATCGGCTATTTCTTCCTGAAGAAAAGGAAGAACAGCCATCGGCATCAGCCATCCACTGCAACCAACTCAACCCTCTCCACTACAGATGACACTGAGCGTCTGTTTTACAGCAGTGCCACCAAACCAGTCTGATCTACAGCCTCTCCCCCTCCACCCCAGTAATGGGGCACTCCCCAGAACGTCTGGAGTTCTGTTTTTAGACACGGGCCAGTGCCTGAAGGACGTTTTCCATTTGAAGACATTTGTCAGGCCAAGGTCTAGCCATGATTTGGCAGTACTAGTGTTTGTGATTGTGTTGGCTAAATGGCTGCTCTGGAAAGTGAGGATCTGGGAGCATTTTGATGCTCTGTGGTGTCTGTCCCTTCCTAACCTCAAACAATCCAGTGAAACTCTGAATTACATCTTACTTCCTGCTCAAACCCGGAGTACAACTCCACTCAACTTACTGAAGGACCTGGCACAGAATCTGAGTAGCCTTTGCACTGGTGAATAGTGGAAGCTCACCAAAGCCACCAAGTTTTTGTTTGCAGTGCTAATTTCTTCCACACAATCTCTTTATTTCCCTCCCTTTCCCCCAGTCCTCTGCAAGGTGGCCCTGCCTCCCAGCAGCCCTCCTAGTGGTGGTAAGCCTCTCAAGGGCTGTGAGATTCACGTAACCATTCAGATCTGTTCCAGGGGCTCTGTGACACTCTCCAGCGGTCCCTGGTTTTGAGATGGAAGGAAGCAGAAATATCTGCTTTAATCCCTAGGCTTTGCTTTCTAACAGAAAAGCACACCTAGAGTTTTTGTATGCCTGGCTGCCATGTTACAGCCTCCTATGTGTAGTACGTGTCCACTATTTTCTCTCTGTGATTTGCTCTGTTTGCTTTTCCAGCATTCACTCTGAACCTAGACACGTTGAGAAAATAGCTATTTATTCTCAAATGAAAGAAATGTCCCTACTTTTCCTGCTGATGGCAAGAGGAAGGTGGAAGGACCCAGCTCCCTCACAGTTGGATCTGTGAGGCAGCTTTGATTTTACAGCGCTCTTGTCCAAGCACGCATCCTGACCCAAATCCCTGGCATCTCCCAGAGCGCAGAAGTGGGCTGGATACCCAGCTGATGTCCCCAGGCTTCCTCCCTCCTGCTGGCCTGTTCCTCCCAATGCAAGGTGAGCCCAGCCCCAGGAGGTCCAGAGCTCATCCCTGACCCCATGGCAGCATGTGAAATCCCCACTTTGGAGAGGTCCATATGTTCCCCCTTGGCTGTATGCAGTGAGATGCTTCCCAGATCTGTACTGCTGTACACCTATGGTTCAGGCTTGTACCTCTAGGAGCTGAGGACGTCTGCTGGGGGCAGAAGCTCCTATTTCTGAAGTACCTGGTACGCTTTGTCATCTCTGAAGTTGGCACCAATCCCCAAACTTCCAGTGCCTGCTGCTCTTGGAAAACTCATTCTGTGAAAAGAATGGAAATCGGGGGTGGGGGGTGGGGGTGGTGTATTTGCATGTGTGTGCACATGTGTTCCTGTAAAAAGCATAAATCTATGTACAGACTTTAGTTTAAATGCTTGGCCCCTTTCAGGGCTGCGGGCACAGTGGCTCTGGAAGGCTCTGGTGAAGCCATGCCCAGCTCAGGGCATGCTCAGGTGCAGCTTCAGGAGAGCTGCCTCGCTGGGCCAGTGCCTGGGCTGGGAGGGAAGAACCCCTGCCCACAGCCTGCTGGCAATCTGACTCTCCATCATGGGCATCTGCATTAGTGTCCCTGGGGCTGGTCTGATTCCTCCATGGCTTTTCATGATCTCTCATATCGTTTCTTCCATCTCTTTGTTTTTCCCACAGCCTATCATGGCCTGTGCAGTAAACCTGACATCCTGATTTATGTTTTTGTGTGCTCACTGCTAATAAAAATGAGTTGTTTGTTTTATCTGACTTGGGAGTGGTGTCTGAGAAGCAATGACCCGCAGAGAGGGCAGGTACCGTTCCCATGCCTGCTATCTCGCACCCTTTCATCTGCACAGACTGCGGTAGCTCAGGGCACTGCACTGCGCTGTTACTGCAGCAGCGGTCCCATGGCTTGGGGAGGGCTGGGAGAAGGGGATGCAATGTGTGTGGATACCTGGAGAGGCAGCTACCAGGTGAGGTGTGCTGGGAGTGAGATCATTGCACACCAAGTCACCCAGAGAGCAAGGCAGGGTGTAACTGAAACTGGGTTCCAGCTGGTCAGACTGGTTTGGGGTTTGAGTCTGAAACCAAAAGCAGACACTATTCTTCAAACAGGAGCTGCTGTAGCTGTGTCTCCAGGCTGGTGATCACTCAGGCACTGCCATGTATAGTTAGCTAGATGTAAATTTGGCTCATTGGCAATGAATATGTATGGCACCAGGTGAACCTGGCAGTGCTGGGCCTCCACACGCAGCTCCATGGCAGGCTCTCACCTCTGCGCTGAGGACTGGGGGGTTTGCTTGGTCAATACCACCTCTCTGTTCCCTGCTCTACACCAGCTCTCCCATCCTGCTGTTTCCAGTTACTCATGTCTACGTTACCCCCCGTGCCCCACGAGGAGCAGCTCTTCCCAGCTGTGCGCTGCTCAGGCAATGGGGTCACCAGTCCCAGTGCAATGGGGTAGCTCCCAGACTGTGGGTGCTGCTGGAAACCAAAGCTGCTTCTCTGGATAGTCTCCAAAGACAGATGGTGACTGCGTGTATTATGGTCTCTGGATGGAGTGAAGAGGTGACTGGTCTCTTCTGCCAAATAACAAGTGACAGGACAAGAGAAAACAGCCTTAACCTGTGCATGGGGAAGTTTAGACTGGAGATTAGGAATGATTTCTTCACCGAGAGGGTGATCGGCGTTGGAACAGGCTGCCCAGGGCAGTGGTGGAGTCACCGTGCCTGGAAGCGTTCACAAACCACTCACACAAGGCCCTCAGTGATACGGGTTAATGGTGGCCTCGGCAGCGCTGGGCAAGGGCTGGACTTGATGATCTTAAAGGTCTTTTCCAACCGGGTTGATTCTATGATTCTCTTCACTTAAAGCACATCTTTGCGTCTCCCGGCGCCACACATGGCCCTGATGGGCTCTGCAGGCCGTCCGAAGCCCTCGCCTTTGCACCTCGCTAAGCACTTTCTCCTTCACCCCAAGAAGGCGCAGGGCAGCGAGGGCGGCGGAAGGGCCGGGCCCCGCGGGCACCCTCCGCTGCTCCGGCCGTGAGCCATGCCGGTACGGCGCGCCCGGGGCACTCGGGCCTTGCGGCACGGAGGTGACCCCGGAGCCGGACCTCAGCTCCGGTCGGTGCCGCGCTCCCCGCCGCAGCCGCGGCCGCCTGCATTCCCCGGCTCGGCCGTGTGGGGTCACTCGGGCTGCGCCGGCAGCTCCGCCGTGGAGCGGCTGCGGAGGGCCCCGGCGCCGAGCGGCCTCGGTTCTGCTGCCCCGCGGGGATTCCCAGTTCCTAAAGCGGGTTTGACGTCGGGACGAGAATGGGAGCGCAGCTGTTGAACCTTGGCTGCATCCTCCTCACAAACCAGAACTGGAGAGCGCTTTGCTGTGCCTTGGGGAAGGGGCGTTGAGCTGCTTTGTTTCACTGTCTGAGCCTAACACGGGGCAAAGTCCCCTATTCTCCCAACTAAGACCAGAAACAAGCAGTTACACGAAGTTGTTGCTGTTCTGGGGCAGAGCTGCTCCTCCTGGTGCAGAGCTGCCCAGTGTGTGTCCCTGAGCCCATGGCCACAGCTCCCGGAGCTCTGGAGCTGGTCCCTTGTCCCGCAGTGTCCAGTCAATGTCCTCCACACCAAGATCTGTGTTTTTGAGGGGGTTTGCATGGTTTATGGAGCCAGGCCTTGCCAAGCCCCAGGAGCTGCTGCCCACTGTGCTGCAGCCTCTGCACAAGTGTCCTTCCTGTCTTTTGATAGCCTCCATCTCTGTGGAAGGAGATGCCTCTCATCCCTTGCTGGTTACCGAAGCTTTTGGCCTTGCTCTGGCTGTCAGGAAGAAGGGCTTGCTTGCTTAGCTGTATGGCTGAGTTAATCCCGGTGTACTGGAGGGGACCTCACAGGCTCTGCATGGCTGCCGGGCTGGATGCAGGAAGCATTAGCTCATGGTGAAATACCGAGTGTCTCCGGCTTCCCTGTGGCACAATGGCTCACAAATAAACACAGCAGCTGCCCTGGCATGACAAGGGATGGCTCCACAGTGGCAGGACAGAGTATTGTCCCTCTGCACAAAAGCCACAGTGATGTGACACTTTCTGATAAGTTACTTCACCTCTCCTACCTAATTTATTGCTTCAGGAAGAAACTAATTTGGTTTTGAGGTCAAACAGTTCATTCAGATTAAAAAGACAGCTCTAAAGCTGAGGCAGGGGAGAGGAGGAATGGGGCTGTCTGAACAATATAAAGAGAACTCCTTAATATCATTTCCCTTAGTGCAAGGGAATTAGGAATGACCAGACTTGCTCCATCTGCAGTGTGCTCCTTCTTTATCCTAAATGGAGCAGATGCAGGTTAGAAGTGCCACAGCTAGTCTGGCATGTGGTAAGCAAACACTGCATGATGAAGTGGTGCCTCTGTGGGAAATGGGCTAGGAAAACTTTCCAGGGCCTCGTTTTTTTTGTCCTTGAAGAAATGGAGATCGAAATTGAAAATGCTCTCTCTTGGTTGTCAAGCACAGAACTGTATGTTACTGTAATAGCTTAGAGAATCATAGAATAGTTAGGGTTGGAAGGGACCTTCGAAGGCCATCTAGTCCAACCCCCAAAGACACAGGGAAATACAGTCAGCTATAGAAATTCCAGCAGATCTGATCAGTTCTGCAGCATGTAAAAGGAACCTCTCTGCAAGGAAGCTTTGCTGACCAGTGTCATGGGGAAATGAGTGGTTTCCTGGGCAAGGTGCCACCTGAGGCATGACAGAGTTTCTGTGGCCTTTAGTCAATGGTTACCTCTCTGAGATGTCCTCATCTCCCGCTGTGTCAGGAGTTTGGAAACTTACCATCAGTTCCTATAACAGCTTTAGGAGACTTTGCAAGGCCAGACCCATCGTGTAATTACCATCTTCACTAGGTCGCCCAGAGCCAGCCTACATGAGAGGATATACAGAATGAGAGTGAGTGGCCGGCGGGAGCTGCAGAGGCCAGGAGCTCTGCTGGAGCCAGCCAGGCGTTCCAGCAAGAAGAAGGGTATTTTTCCACAAGGCTCAGTGCAGACAAAGCGTCTGTGTCTTTGTTCTCTGCCCTGACACACCTGACCCACATGCCGGCTGCTTCAGGATTGTTCAGAAATATTTGTGATGGGTTGAAGCAACAGCATTGGCCCAGGAATTTGAGCTGCGGGGACTCCCCAGTGAGAAACTCTGCTTTACATTAAATCAGTGTCCCTCTTGCATAGGCAACGTGGGAGCCCTTCCCTGCAGCAGCTGCACCCAAAGGGACCCGAGCTCTGCTGCATGTGTCTTTCCTGCAGGCTAAAGTGCTGCAGGTTTTATTCATTATGGGGTTGTTGTTCAGCCAGAGCAGGTGCCCACTGTGGTTTGCCAGCTCCTCTGAGATGTACACAAGAGGGGGCAGCAATATCTTAATATCCCACCCAGTGTTGCCTTTGACACTGTACTGTCAAACCAGCAGGGACATTGTGCACTGCTGGAGCTGGGTGCTAAGATGTTAGATGCTTTGGAACTCTATAAGCTTCATAAAATATGAGTTCCTGCTCCCTTCCTCCCTGTCTAAAGTAATGTTATGGTCCCTATTAGTATAATCTCCCTGGTCTTGAAGCCTCATAGCCATCTGCAAGGCAGGGGAGAGATATATAACCTTCAGAAGAACAGAGAATTGACCTCAGGTCTCCCAAGCCTCTTTTAGGTCCTCTGTGCCCTGGGTCTGCTTCTTTTCAGTTTTATGTATTATACAGAGCCAGACCCAGCTCTTGGAGTCACCAGTCCAGCAGCAATAATTTGCCAGTGGGACTTTAAAAACAATGCATGTGGATGCTTCTCCCTCTTGTTCTTTATTTATTTGGATCAGTTTCCCAGATTTTTTTTGCTGACACAAACTATCTTTTGAAAGAAGTGATTTTTTCCCTGTTATCAGAAGACTTCAGGCAGCAATGCCCCCATTAAAACCAAAGCAAGCCAAAACAGTCTTTGTGTGGAGTGTCATCGAGTTCAGAAGCTGGTAACTATGTCCCACAAGCCTCACCACACAGTCCTTTCTCTGCCTTGGAGGCAGCTGCAATCCTGTATTAGAGGATGAGAGGCATTTGTGACACACTTGAGGAGGCTTAACAACAGGCAGATCACTGGGGTCATTGCATGGACCATGTGTCTCTGCAGCCGAGCAGACAGGAGCTGCCGCTGAAGATGCAAAGCTCCTACTCTAATGTCTTCACTAGAGGTCTTTGGTGCACGAAGTTTCTGTTAAACCAGTTTGAACTGGTTCTCTCTCATATTTAGAAACTATCCCTGCTTATGCTGTAGAATTACACCCTGTCAACAAATCTTCCTTTCCCTCTCATCCTAGTGTTTTGGGAGAGGGGCAAGTCTTCCACCCTTTACCCCAAAGCTTGGGCTAATCTGTTTTAAATGGATTGCCTGCCATGTCTTCTGCCAACTGATTCTTCCACCACTCCTCTGCTTTTCAGCCATGCACTTTCCACCCTCCTTCCGCTTATCTCCCAGTTCAGCTGCTAAGGGACCCATCAGAGACAAGATCTGCTCAGAACACAACCAGAGATAAAGGGAAGAGCTGGCACAATGTGTGTGCCCAGTATCATTCTTCCCATCACCTTGTACACAGGCATTCTCAACCAGCAAGACTTTGTCTTCTTCCTTTTCTGCTGCATTCCCATCACATTACTGTCTTAAGTATACAGGGCTGTAAAAACCATGCAAATACATGGCCATCTCCAGAATGAGTAAGCATCTGAAGGGCTCTGCTTGGGAATAGTCAATGTAACAAGACGCTGCCATTTGAATACTAAAAGTGTTGCGTACTGGGGAAACTTCCACTGTTGGCCAACCCTGGGGCAAGTGGGTGGGGTCCAAAAGGAAGCCGAAGTACTGAGAAAATGGCTATTTGCTTTCATCGGTATTTTTCCCCCACTAAGCTCCTCTTCCTCTGCAAGGCCCTGGACGCAAGGGACTGATCTGAGATCTCCAGTGCTGTACGTCACAGATGGCATTTCACAATCCACTGCAGGTTCTCCCAGGCTGCTGAGCGTGTTTGTCACCATGTACCTGGGGGTGAGCTGGGCTCCAGTGGGGACAGCGGTCCTCGTATCACCAAGCACCAGGCAGGTCTACTTGGTGGGACAGGCTGGAAGGGACGATTTCCTGCTGGGTGAGCTTCCCCTCCGTGTTGGTAGGAGCCCCCAGCCCAGGCTGCAAGACAGGGCAGGACCTTTGGGTGAACAGCCGCCTAAATAGCTGAGGGTGAAAATGGATTCCAAAGGGGCAGATCAGCATTGCAACTCAGTCTGTCCGACAGCTAAAGGGGTAGTCCCCTGCTGAAGGCATAGTCCCACATGCTGTCTGCTTTCTTCATATTAGCTTTTTCTCCCTGAAACATCCCGGCAAAAAGCTATGAACTTTTCAGGGATTTGCTTTCTGCTCCTTGAACCAACTCCCCAGGGCATCAGCTGAGCACCAGCACTGGCAGGAAACCTACAGGAGCATGCCTTGGAGAGCATCTCTGAGGGAAGCTAACCCAAAAATGTCAAACCATAGCCATCAGCCCTGACACCTCTAGTCCTGTACATCCTGGCTTTACAGCGTCAGAATGAAGATCTAGAAAACTGTATCCAGCTCCTGCCTTGTTGTCATGGAAGTCACATCCTTGCTTAGTATATCTCTTCATCAGCACATCACGAGTAACATTGTCATCTCACCTTTCAGCCTCCCTGTGGCTGAGAGAGATTCCTCCTGCACTGTCTGCAGTGGGGTTGGTGTCTGGGGCTGGCAGCTCACCTGTGTCCTGCCTTAGCCCACAGCCCTGGGGCCAAAGGAGCCAGGAGCACTGCCCCAGACTGCCCTCATTAGCCCTTTCACATGGACCCACAACCTCATGAAAGGCTGCTTTTTCCCTGTGCCTCCAGGCTTGCTGTAAATTGCCTCATCCAGCTGCTGAGGAAAGGGGGGTTTCCCAGCTTTCATTTATTCCCTTCTGTGTTCAGGTTTATGATAATTGTGCGTGATTAACCGGCTGTGGGCTGGAAACTCTTCTGACAGCCTGTTCCAAGGAGGCCGTGAGGAGACAGCCAGGAAACAGCAGTGGTGAAACCTGCATGGAAAACTGCAGAAGCTTTTTCCTTGAGCCTGGATTTCAGCAGTAGGAGGAGCAGGCTGCCACAGCCCCTGAGTGCAGGCTCAAGGAGGACCTGTGTTTGATGCCTACAAGGATGCTGGAGAGGGATTGTAGCGATAGGACAAGGGGTAACGGGTTCGGACTTAAGCAGGGGAAGTTTAGATTGGATATAAGGAGGAAGTTCTTTACTGTAAGGGTGGTGAGGCACTGAAATGGGTTGCCCAGGGAAGTGGTAAATTGCGCCTGCCATTCTTGAACAGTGTTCACATCCCTGGTGGTGTTCAAGGCCAGGCTGGACAGAGCCTTGGGTGCCATGGTCTAGTGTGAGGTGTCCTTGCCCACGGCAGGGGGGTTGGAACTTGATGAACTTAAGGTCCTTTCCAACCCAAACCATTCTATGATTTGGGTTGGCTAAGTCACCTAAGACTGCAAGCAGAAGACTGCTTGGCAGGGTTCTGCATGTGACCATCAACTGGTCGGGAGAAAAGCCTCTCCCAGAGCCAGGAAGGGATTTCCTGAGCCCCGTTCACAGTGTCTGCATCCCTGGAACCACACACTCCTATGTTTTGTCCATGCAGTTATTGCATCATATGTATACCAGGTACAAAAGGCCACTGGGTCATCATTACCCTCTGGGTGAAAAAAAAAAGTGGTGGCAGCACTCTTTTTGTCTTCTTGATAGCTCTGCAGATCTTGGCAGGTTTCTAGGATGGAGGGAAGCAAGTCCCGTGTCCCTGTTCCACACCCTACTCTCCAGTGAAGTTCTTCAGGAGCTGAGGTAGCTCGCAAAGCTCAGTGACCTGCAAATTGGGTACTTGAGCCTCTGATTTTTGCTTTCTTCAACAGGAAACACTTCGTCGTCTTCTTGTCTCCAAATGTTGAGAAGCACCTGCAGAAATGAGGATGGCAGGGAGCACAGGATGCTTGCACTTCCCTGGGAAATAACTGTCTTACCTGACTCCATCCAGCTAATGCCTTTTTTACTGTATAGCTCCTAATGGCTTTCCTCCTGGGGTGACCTAATACATAACTAATGAAATCCACAACCGTTAATATCAGTTTGTAATTGGCTTTGGAGTATGCTGCTTCTGTTTCTAAATGGAGAAGGGCTCGTGCGCTAGGTGTTTGCTATTTTAACTGAGTGTTGCCTCTGCTTACCAAACTTGAATCCTCGTATTCATTAGAGTAGGAGAAAGGCAGATGTTCTAGATACGGGGTGATTTCTCTAATCTTCTCTTTTGGCAACCAAATGCATCCTGGTGTGAGCTGCAGATATCACAGAATCCTCTGTCACTGTCCCGTAACCAATTCCTTCGCAAGCCCTGTAATGTAGACATCACATGTGAACAAGTGTTTCCCCCGCAGAGCCACTTTTGATACCTGCACAGGGGCCTTTTGCAAGGGCTTCCATCTGACATGCTCACCACACCGTGTCTCGGCCACCTCCCCTCTGCATGAACACCACCAGCAAACAAACCCTGCTCGCCCGGTGCTGCTCCGCACCCCAGTTCCCACTGCAGTCACTGGGCAGACTGGGCTGTGGTCAGGCAGCAGGCAGGTAGAACCGGTACCCAAGGCATGACTGGGCTTGTTCAAAGTCTAACTTCCTATTGCTTTTGTTTGCCCCCCTCCTGTTCACTTTCCCATAAACTCTACCTTTGTTTGACTCTCAGCACACCCTTCTTTCCTGCCTTTTTCTTCCCCATTCACAGACTACTGATGTGCATTGCAAGAAGTCTGGAACTGCCAGACCTTGTGGCATAATCCAAGTATCACAGCATCAGGCAGAAGATAGCATCTTTCTCCAGTCACAGAAGCACTGTATCTCTCTGTATGATCCTGGGACCCTGTAAGCTTTCTGGTTGGAAACCACTGCACAGATTTTTGGCACCGTGCAAAGCACTGCTGTATCAGTCTGGGTGGGACATTTGCAAACCTTGCAGAAAGCACCATGGGAACCCTAAGGATTGAAAATGTGCCTTGACTGTAAAAAACAGTGCCTCTGATTCCAAGAAAGTTAACCTCAACTGAGTTTCCTACAGCAAAATTCAAGATAAGGTAATGTTCACCCTAGTGTATCTACATGAGGCCCACACTACAGCTTCTCTCCACGGGGGAAGGTCAAAACAACCTGGCTCTCTTCTTACCTAGTTTATTGGTGCTTTTCAGCAAATCTGAACCGAACTGTCCTCTCCAGGGTGCCTTTCACCTCCTTGGAGTAGAAGACAAAACAAGTCCTCCTTGATACGTTCAGAGCATGACAGGCCACCTCATCACGGCCAGACTTGCTGCCTCTGTGACACAGGTTTGGGGCTGTCTGCTGAGGTGCTGTGCTTCCATCCCTGATGTCTTGAGTTGGTTTTTGTGAGCCCAGACCTATGGGTGGCTGATAGGAGCAGAATCCTTGTCCTTGTCCCAGCCCATGCACTAAGAAAACCAGATCCCTGCCCAATTGTTCCAGGAAAACAGTGATGTTTGGGATTCCAGGTTCTCGTTTAAAGACTCTGTTATGAGGAGAGGAGCTGATGCATGGATGCTGCTTAAAACTGGCCACTGAAAGCAAGGAGACAAACCGTGTTTGGTTCCTAACCAAGTCTATGCTTGTCTGTGCTGCAATTAGAGTGGAGTAATGCACGTTGCACGTCATACGGTCAAAATTTCTCGTAGAGTTGAGTGCTGTGGAGCTGGGCAAAGCTCAGGAGCCATCCCCGGCATGATGGCAATTGTAAGGTATGGCAGTCCTTTGAAACCGCTTTTGAACGCGGGACTGGAAAGGGCTTCCTGACTTGTGTCCCCTTACCTTCTATTTTAGAGAACTTTGTCTCTCATAGTTTTCTTGCAGAAGACATTCTTGGTCTTCAAGGGGAGGGGTTTGTTCTCACACTGTTCCAGCTGCAAACCTCCCCAGAACCTCTGGGCTCTGTGACCAAAAACCACTCTTCTACTTTCCAACCTGTCTTGAATTTTTTCCACTTTGCACCCATTTCATTTGTGTCATAAAACGTTCTTTAGCTTAAGAAGTTCTTTTCTACCCTTAGCACGAGCAAACAGAATCTCGTGAGACTGGCCAGTGCCTATGTCTCAACCTCTCTTTCCAGTTCACCCCAAACTGCAATAACTGATGTCTCAGATGGTTAGAGCACTGGATCTTCTAGCCCTATAGGATTAGCAATAAATAACACAAAATAAGAGAGATTTCAGAAATCCTTCGGGTGTTTAATGAAGCTGACACTTACTGATTCACCTTAGGACAAATCAGAGGGGATGCTCTGCTGCCCAAGCATCCTCATTCCTCCTGGGTAAGGATAGATGTGGATCCTGCTGTGGATAGATGAGGATCCTGCTGTGGCCAGTGACTGTTTCTAAGTCACCCAGCCAAGGTTCAGACAGGGTGAGAGGAAAGCAGACCTTTGTGTTTTTATGACAAATGTATTTTAGCACAGTGAGATCTGTTTGTTGAGCTAGGTTAATAGCCCCTGTTTTCAACCTCCTGAAACTGTCAGGAAGCACCCCTGCACTTCTGTAATGCCTCTCCCGTCCCCAGGCTTTAAAGCCTTACACATTATCATTGCTGTTTAAATCAGGGATGGGGACTCCATTGATGCTCCCTGCTTCACAGATACAAAAGAAAGAGATCATCCCATCTCTGCAGAGTTTATTAGCTGATGCAAGCATGACCCCATGCCATCTAAGCCTCCTGGAAGCAAGTCAGATTGATGTTCCACTGATAAACATATCAGCAGCTGAGGAGCTGTGCACAGTGCAGCTCCCATAATTACTAACTCTGGTTCAAAGGCTTTTATGCAAAGGAACAATAGGCACCAAAACACTGTTGCAGCCTGTTATGCACCACAGTGTTTTGCTGTGATGGGAAGGCTTGCCCTGTCAGACAAGCCTGCTTTTCATGTCCCTGTCCTCTTCATAACACAAAAGTAATTCCTATCAGTAAGGAGGCTACTGTCCACCTTTTAAGAACAACAGCCAGTGATGTACATGCTGGCTAAGATGATGAAAAGAGGTGCTAGTAAAAAGGGAAGTACCAGTCAATAAAAGGGCTGCTTTCCTCACTGGAAGTTTGTCCCTATTATCAGAGGATTTCCCTGTCACCAGCAGTGCCCGAGATGGATGTGGCAGCTCATTTGTTTCGCCCTCACTGCCAACAGTTGAACACATCTCTGTGTGTCATTAAGGAGTGCTTTTTTGCCTTGTGTCCGTTTTCCTTCTCTCCTCACCAAGCCTTTGAAAGTAAGTCTGCTTTCAGCATGATCTTGAGCACTCTTTGGGACGTAAGCTGCTGCCCAGCCAGCCAGCCCCTGTCATTTCAGGGTGGCTCTTGCTGACTTCAGAACCAGCTTCTTGTGCAACTTTGCAATCAGCAATGCGTGTTATGACTGGGCAGCTTCCTTACACCCAGAGCACTACTTATTTCATAGGAAAATGCTTTGTGTAAAGCCTTCCTACCCTGCTCAGTCAGCACTGATAAGGCAGGACTGCGCCGGCAGCACCCAAATGTGTGGGGTGAGTCCTTGCAAGAGGCAGGCCCTTTTCCAGCTCCCTGGGTTATTGAGGGCTCCGGCCCTTCTGTGCAAAACTAGATTATCCTTTAGTGACTTTCATTCTGTTTGTTGAGACTTGGTTTATTTTCAGCCAGTTCTTTCCTTCCTCCTTGTTTGTCCTTCTTGACTCCAGAACACCAATCTAATCCCTTTGCGCAGCAGCACCCCAAAGCCAGATCTGCAGACAGTGCATCCAAAGTATTGCAGAACAGCAGAAACCTCTCCTATCTGCTTGGAGGGAAAAGGAAGAACTGGAACGAAAGTGATCCCGACAGAGCTCTCCTAGCACTATTCCGTCACTTATACTTCTCCAACCCCATTTGGTAGCATGGCAGATGCAGTGTGAAATGTTCTGCTTCCCGAGCAGCCGCAGAGGTTGTGCTGGAAGTTTGTGTGCTTTTAAACCACCAGATGTATCTGCTGCCCTACAAACACATGCTTGGAGTGCTGTAGGTAGTGCAGGTCAGTGGGCCAGGGCCACCTGAGTGTTTATTTGCAGAGTCAGGATCTTCAGTGGGGAGGGTCTCCACAGCCAGCACTCATAGAGGGTCTGTGTTGGCAGCTAGAGCTTAATAAAGCCATTTATTAGTAAGTAGAAGCAATGCTGGTGGTAACACAGTATCTGCTTCATATTGTGCATAATATCAATAGATTTCACTTTCCTTCCCAGTGCTACATCTTGCTGAAGCCCCACTTCTTCTCTGGGGCATATGTTAACACTACTTTGGAATATTTCTGGCAATATTCCAATATAGATTTTTGTTATGAGCCACTCTGAACCCTGGGATTTCTTTAGGACAGAAAACCTTCCCTCTAGGAAACCATGAGTCCTTTCACTCCTAAATGAAAGAAGCCAATGGTCTCACCTTCGAGGGATCTCCCTTCCCACAGAGCCATGGGATCTCCTTCCAGACAGGGCCCTTAGGGCATCAGAGCTGTGGGAGCTGAAGGTGAGACTCATTTCTTCTCAGCAGGAAGGTGGGAATCCAAGTCAGGAGTGGTCAGTGCGGTTGGATTGCTCCAGGGTTCATCAAGACCCACTGCTGAGAACAGACAGGTTCTGCAGCCCTGGCTGTGTTGCAATGGGTGATCACCAAAACAGGACTGTTCCACCCCAAAATCCAATAGAAAAGCTAATCTGTCAAAATGTGGAAGTGTTGGTTAGATAATTCCTGACCTTCCTGCCTCGTATCAGTTCCACCAGCTCAGGTGAAAAGAACAGGATGTGGAGAACACAAGGCTGGCTAGTAGTTGGGGCTTGCTCCTCGCCAGGAGAGCTTCCCAGGCATGGAATGACCACAGGCAGCTGAGGCCTCCTGTCAAAGGAGATGTCTGGGAGAGCCTTGCAGGGGGAAGCGATCTTGCAGTGAGTCACCCCAGGCTCAGGTCTGATATCCCTGCATAAAGAGGCAGAGGTAATTGCCTCTGATTAATGCTGGCAAACCTCTGTGAACTCCGGTGGGGATATGAAAGGACTGACATGCCTCTTTGAGATGGGGGTAAGATAGAGTACAGCCAAGTGTGGGAAGAAAATTAAGCTGAGATGCAGTTTTTCATTACCAATAAAGCTGTGCTCTAGGATGGAGGGTTAAGAGTGGGACTCGGTCTCTTCCTACTCTTGCATGCTCCTATAGAAAGGAATTTAGGGAAGAGCAACCAGTGCCTGCCGTAGAGCCCTATTTGTAACATTTAAATGTGGGTGCTGCCCCCTCATCCTTTCTTGCTGGGAGGCTGCAATTGTTTATACTACAGATGTGGCCAGAGATTTCCAGCGGGTACCAATAAAACAGGGAAAGGCAGCACGAGTGAAATCAGCACTGATACTCGGCTGCAGCAAAACTACCCCTTCACTGGCTATTTGTCCAGATGAGGCAGGAGGAAGGCTGAACTCCAGTGTGACTGTTCCTTGTTTGGGAATGGTTCCCACTGCTGCATGATGGCCTCTCTTCCAGGCAGAGGGTGGAAGCAGCAGAGAATGAATGTCCCACATTCTGCATTTTGGGTCCATCTCTTTGTTTTTCTCTGAGGACTTGACAGTACGAACTATAGAAGACACCACATTTTATTCCTCCTCTTCTCCCACCACCTCACCAAGGTGGCATATGTACCATTTAAGTAGCAATATGTATAGGGTTTCCTTTAAATCATCTCCTATTTTTCCAGACCACGGGAAAAACGGGAGCTCCTTCAGCAGCTCTGAAAACTGGAGACATTCACTCTATTCTCCATTAAGTGTGTGAACCCCAGAGCTGGAGCTATAACCACAGTCTGGTTTTCCAGTTCCCTCTGGAGGCTGGTGTCTGGACACATCTCAGGGCTTTTGTCCCATTTTGAGGACCATGAGGAGAAGCGCTGTGATGTTCCTGGCAATAACTATTCCCCTACTATGGCACCTTGTGAATACCAGTTAATAAATGTGCATGAAGGGGAGGGAACTCCCTTTTAGAAATGGAAAAGGGAAAGTCCTTCACCCAAAACACAGGGAAATGATGCTAAAGCCTAGGTTAGCACTTCCAGGTTTCTGATGACCTGATCTGTATTACACTTACCCTCTCTCCCAGCACCTAATGGAATGTCTTTATCATCCAAAAAGAGATATTTGGAGATAGTGAATAAATGCACTGCATGGAAAGGTAGGATGCTGCTGTAACTGGTACTCATAAGGAGTCAACCTGGTGCTGCAGGATGTCCTGTTCCTCCCAAACTATGGTTGTATTTTATCGGTGCCTGTGTTTCAGGCTTAGCATCCCTTGACAGGAGCCTCATACATGTAAGACTTTACTGCTAGATGCTAATAACTCTTGTTATTCTACAAATCTATTTGGCTTATAAACAGAAACAAACCAAATCATCCTATGGAAGATATCACTATATAGAAGATATGCTATGGGAGAACATTAGATATCCTCTCCTACCCTCTCTTCACATTATACACTGCTGCCCAGATAATATTCAAGGGTGGCTGCCATCTTTCATCTGCTCCGTATTATTAAAACCCCTTAGCAAGAGGAACGAATATTCATCTGTGCTATATATAGCACCGTGTGTCCTGCTATCCACAGCCGGAGTACAGCTCGGTACCCACACTCGCATCTTTACGCTTTGGGTTTTGCAAGCTCTTTGCTCTGGGGCTGCCAAGTCTCTGGCTGGCTGGTGGCAGCAGCTCTGCAAGGAGCCTGCTGCTCCTCTTCCCTGGCAGGGGTTCCACGGGGTTTCAAAGCCTCCCTCCAGTGCGGTTATTAAAGGCTTTTTGTTTATCTTGTGAAATCTGCCCCGTGAATGCTGACACCGGCTGAAGTGCTGGGAGAGTTTCCCTGACTCTTCCTCTCGCTGTCTCTCACGGGTCTATTCCCATGAACATGATCTCAGGTGTGCCGTGCGTCATCGGGCCGCCCCGGGCGCTCTCTGCTTTACTGGCAGGGAAGATGAATGCGCTGTTTCTGAAGCTCTACCCGTAGCCGGGTGCTCCTCCTGCCTCCCGGCCTGCCCCAGCGCTGCGGAGAGCGGTGCCAGCCACCCCAGTGGCTGCGGCAGCGGCAGGCACCCGCCGCTGTCCCCGGGCACGCTGCGCTCCCAGCGAAGGGCTTGCTGCAGGAGAGCGGCTCTGCAATACCGCCCCAAACCCATCGCACTGCTCCGGCAGCATTTTCCCAGCCTCTCTCTCCCGTCTATCCCCGCAGGGATGCAGCCTCTGCCGGGACAACCGAATCCTCCCACGGCGGGCCCGCTGCGGCACGTGATGCTGACCTTCCCCTTTGGATGAGAAAGCGCCTCAGTCTGCGGGGCTGGGGTGGTGAAGCTTGCCGCCAGCGAGATCCCAGCTACATCCCTGGCTTCTCCCTGTATCCCTGCTGCCGCTCAGCTACGTAAGCAGGTGCTCACCAGGAGAAGCTGAGGGTTAAGCTGAGGTGGGAGGGAGAGACACTTACGGGATGGCAGAGGAAAAGCAGGACCGTGATTTGTTCACAGATAAATGGTAGATTCTTCACTGTGAGGGTGGTAAGAGGGACGCTGGCACAGGTAGCCCAGAGAAGCTGTGGCTGCCCCATCCCTGGCAGTGTTCAAGGCCAGGCTGGATGGGGCTTGGTTCAACCTGCACTAGTGGAAGGTGTCCCTGCTTTGGGCAGGGGGTTGGAACTGGATGAGCATTAAGTTCCCTTCCAACCAAAACCAATCTATGAATCCTTGACTTGAGTGCCCCAAGTTTAACAGCTGTGATGGCACCACCAGCACAACCATTCACATGTATGTGGCCACTTAGGAATCACCAGCGCTGTCCCCACCAGCAAGCTCCACCAGCACAACTGTGGCAGCACCGCCACAGGGATGCTGCAGAAGGGGCTTTGCTCTCCATGCTTGACTCATGAGCCTCCCATCCATCCTCCTCTGCAGGACTGTGGATGTTCCTCCACAGGAGGCTGAGCTCTTCCACCCTTGCCACCAGCAGAGTGGGCTCTGGAAGGAGCAGGGGACATCATCTCCTGAACAGGAAGCCAGCCCTGGCTCCAAGGCTGCTTCTGCTGCTCTTCTCTATGCGCCATAAGCCTGGGGAAGGTCTCAGAAGCGCCTGGCTCGCTTTCTGAGAAAACAAGGAAAGAGAGATTAACCCTAAGCCCTGGGAAGCCCGTGTATTTTCATTGTATTTTAATTTTAAGAGATTGTCTACCCCGCCCAAGATTATCTCATGGGAAAGAAAAGCCTGGCTCAGTGACTCGTGGTGAAACTTGTCCCCGAGCCAGATTTCCCCGCACCTGATCTTCCTCCATAGCAGCAGAAACCAGAGTATTTCAGTTCACAACACTGCCCCAGGGGCAGCACTGGGGATAAGGGGATGGAGGGGGAGGATGGGACCCACATCTCCTCCTGCTCTTCCAGAACGAGTCCAGCAGGTTTGGATGCCGAGCAGCTCAGACCGGGAGCTGGAAAGGGCACGGTGTCACCCTGGGAACCGGGATCACGTGGGGCTGCAGCACAGGGAACCTGTCTCAGGGATACGTTGAAACATACCCTACGCTCTTGTGCAATAGGTCTTTGCAAGTACAATGCTGTATTTATACGGTGGGAACGGAGAGCCCAGGGCTGGACTCCACAGAGGCATGAGTAAGCAGCTTCCAGGAGGCCCAGGTGCCGGCTGGGCCAGCTCTTTGATTCCTTTTCTGGGAGCAGATGCAGACTGGGAGCTGGATACTGACCAGCATCCTCCAGGACAGCAGGACAGTCTTGGAGCCATGTGGTAAAATTTGAGTGATTCATTTGTATAAATGCTTTATTGGCTACAGAGAGACCTTATAACAGTCTCAGTGTACCTAAAGGGGCCTTACAAGAAATTCAGAGAGGGACTTTTGACACAGGCATGCAGTGATAGGACAAGGGGGAATAGCTTTAAACTGATTTAGATTGGATACTAGTAAGAAATTATTCACTATGAGGGTGCTGAGGCGCTGGCACAGGGTGCCCAGAGAAGCTGTGGCTGCCCCATCCCTGGCAGTGTTCAAGGCCAGGTTGGATGGGGCTTGGAGCACCCTGCTCCAGTGGAAGGGGTCCCTGCCCGTGGCAGGGGTTGGAATGGGATGAGCTTTAAGGTCCCTTACACAAACCATTCCGTGATTCTATGATCTCCCAGGCCCACTACCTAGCAATTTAGCATGGTCCAAGCGTAAAGGAGAGCTGAGATGTTTAAGCAGACCAAGTGGGCCAAGGACAGCCTCCTGGGCACAGAGGACTCGGCAGGGTTGGAACAGCAGCAGTCTGATTGAAGCACAGGTTGCAGGAGGACAAACATTTCTTGTGGTGCCAGTGCCTCTGCTCACTCCTGCTCCTCTGGCACTCCCACACTGCTCTTTGCAAGGCCACAGAGAGGGCTGCAGGAGGGAACCAATCTAACTCAAACCAGGGACAGGAAGGCATTAGGAGCAAAGCTGGAGCAGACTACTTGGCTGCCACTGCAGCTGAGAAAAGTCAAACCAGGCCCTGCTTCCAAGCTGGAAATGGATGCCTAATTGATAAACAATATTGAATTTGGAGCAATCAGAAAAGAACAGCCAGTTAGCACCTGAGGATTAAATTGGGGGAGTTAAGAAGGTGATAAGGCTGTTAACACAGTCATACCCCTGCAGGAAATGAGGGAGGATGCCATTCCCATGTAATTGCATTTCAGCAGTGCTCAAGCATCACCAGGTTCCTGCTGCTGGGCTCATGTGGGCTCCTGACCTGGTAATAATTCAGCCTTGCCCTTCAAAGTAAATAGGACTTAACCTACAGGGCATGAAGGTCTCCTGAAGGGACCTTTCAGACTTGCCCTTCTGGCGCTGGCAGGAGTTGTGTTGAGTCAGACGAAACTTGGTGTTATTTTGGGGATTAATTCCCAGTTAGGGTTAAGTGGAAGCTTGGGAAAGCTGGGAACCTTCTTGGCACAGCTCAGCTCATTTAGGGTGTGCTACGTACAGAGAAAGGAATTAAAAGGGTCCTATCTACACCATGTTCCTACCGTTGCTTATACCTGAGCTCAGCATCTTTGGGGACAGCAGCAGAGAGTGGCAGCTAACACAACACCTTCATGCAGAGGTACACACCATGGTGCATACCTGTATTGAAGTACCTGCAGTGTTGCTTATGCTGGTGGGAAAGCCCTGGTGAGTTACTCTCTTGGATGCAGGAGTCTGCTGATCCAAGTCACAGAATCACAGAATGGTTTGGGTTGGAAAGGATCATCTAGTTCCACTGTCCCTGACTCACACTGCAGGGATGCTTCACCCTAGACCATGTCACCCAAGGCTCTGTCCAACCTGACCTTGAATACCGCCAGGCATGGAGCATTCACCACGTCAGACACCTTGAGCAAGAAAGAAGGTACTAGAGTTTCTATCCTATAGGCACATCGGTGTGTTTAGATGCTGAGCTTTGCGCTATGGAGCCAGTCAGATCAACTAATCATAAGGATCCTCTCTGGCATTAACGTAAGTGACACTCATGTGGAATTGTGCTGGCGTAGTAATGGGCTTGGCTAGCTTCATCCAGCCTGGTGGGGTGGTTTGTGTTAGCAACAGTTTCCCAGGAACCCTCCTGTGCTCTCAGCATCATCTGAAAATACAGGTTGGTCAAGCAGCACTGCAAGGCAGAAACAAGCCTAAACTGTACCAGAGCCAGGTAGCAACACAGGTCCAGTACTGCAGCATGGAAAGCACTAGAGCAAGGCTTTAAAGATGCCTTGGGTGGCTTTGGTAGGACACTCCATTTAATGAGATGGATTCACCCCCAACCCCAGGAGCTCAGCTTTGTTCATGGGTTTCAGGGAGTTTTAGGGTTCTTATTGTGCACAGGGCAGGATATGGCTCAGTGGGATGACTCATTCACTGTAAAGTTAATTCACACTTTGCTGCTATTTCCATTCACAGGTTTTCTGTAAGCTTTAATGCTGCGAAGCTGCAAAGCTGGGAGCTGGCTCCAAACAATCCCTCAGGTCGTTTCACATCGCAAAGAGCAGACTGCAGGAGGACAGCTCTCACATAGTGTTTTATCAGCAGTAATTTCCCATTCCCTTCTAGCTTCTTAATCACATTTACTCATTACCTCTGCTACACTGTCATTTTTGTCCATTTCCTTTCCTACCTCCCTGCTAAACTCCCCCAGCAGCCTCTCTTCCCAGCCCTTTGCCTTTGAGCTGCTATGGAGACCCAGATGTGGACCCATAAGAGACCTGACCTACCTGTAGCGCTGATGATAGGGCTGAAGGGATGTCCTGTGAGCTGTCCTAGATAGAGCCTTTGTGTCCTTTGTGGCACAGACAAATTTTTTCAGCACTTGAGCAGTTTTAACTACTAAGGTAAGTTGAATAAAGCTGGTCGCTGAATTACTCACCGGCCTAATGACAGAGCAGCATGCTGTTATTAAGGCTCCAAATGCAAACCCTACATGGGCTTGTCTCAGTGAGGGTTGGGAGGGCCTCCTGGCTGGTCCCTGGATGGTGGCTTCTGGGGAGAGGCACTGAAAGCATTGCGTGTTTGCTCCTCCATCCCCCTCGGCAGCCTCCACCCTGAGTGGCTGCTGCTGAGGGAGAGGAAAATGATCTGAGGCAATAGATGGATCTTGGGAGGTTTCAGCTATGAGAGGATTTTTATCATTGCTAGTGGGGGTTAGGGCATAAAGGGACAAAGTGGGGCAATTTCCCTTGTATGGCAATGTCAGTAAAATGGAATAACTCCTCAATCTTAAAGCCCAGGTTGTTTTGCACTCACTGTAATTTAAAAATTCCAAACACAAATTATGGACTTTAAAAAAGGATTTATTTGAACAAATATTAGACACAAACACAGAGGAAGAAAGCAGCTCTCAGTTTCTTTTCCAGAATGAAATAATGCCTGTTTCACACCAAGCTACTGCAGCACAACCCTTGCTCTCCTCAGCAGGAGGGAGGCTGGTGTTCTTCCCACCCATGGAGCTGCTCCATAGAGGTATGATGTGTTCCTTTGCAGGCAACACCACAGCCCTCAGTCTCAAAGGCTAAAGAAATGCATAAAGACCCAACAGACAAACTGAACTCACGATACAGCAAAGGTGCCTGTCCAGGTAAGAAATACATGCAGGGATGCACTGCTGAGTGAGAGCTCTGTAAGTGGTGTCCTGCTATAGGCGTGTAGGACATGTCACTTCTAGCTACCACCTCTGTACTCCCCATCTCTTGGGACTCCTCACTGAACCCTCACTGATGGCATTTCAGCTGGGGGACTCCTTTCAACATTCAGCTCTTTTTGCCATGCCATCCTTTCCAGGTCTCTAGGACCCACCCTACAAGCAGCTCCAAAGCCGTGAGCTACTTCCCTTTGCAAGACCTGCCCTCCTCTTTCACACTGTGATACTGCTCACGCAGACAGCAGGCTTGTCTCATGTCCTAGGGACAACATGAGCTGCACCACAAAGCGAAATGGCTGTGAGACAGTTGCAGGCATTTGTTCGGATCCAGAACCATACTGCATTACTTTGTTTTTTTTTTTTTACAGGCCCACTAGTTCAGGTATGCTTGCTTTTGGTGCAGGGCAAACAATGCACAGCTATGTCACCTTCTCCAGAGTGTTCTCAAAATGATGGGCCACGGCCAGATGCAGAGAACATCCCAAGTATTGAAAGCATTGGCTGACAGACCTGTCATGCTCTCTGCTATGTAAACCAGAACGAAATGTCCCTGTGAAAGAAGTGTGAGAAAATTGATGCAAGTTCTGTAATAAAATGTGAAAAGACCCACTGGGAAATGAATCCCATGGGAAACAGGTGAGAGGGGAAAGGAGCAAACACAGTGAATGTTTTCCTCTGGCAGCAACTCCATGGATTGCTTTTGCTTTTGATTTCAACACATCAAACGGTGACTTTAAGAAAGGGAAGCACAATAGAAAGAAGCCCTGAGCCCTTCATTCCTGTTCTGCAGCCTTAGGAAGAACCGTACAAGGAAAATTCTGTTCTCCTGCATAGATCTGAAACTGAGGGGTTTACTGACCAAGAGAAACTTTCTCATTACAACCCCCTCCTTTTGATTCAGACCTTAATGTATGGACAACATTACTCTGAAATTGAGATCATGAGCAAATTTTCAGGTCCCTACAAGATTCCCTGAATATGGGCATCTCAACTAAGTTGAATCACAACTTTCATTTAACAATGTTCATACTTCTTTCCTTCTCCAGCTCCCTTTCTTCCTTCCATCTCTCTTTTCCCTTTTTATTCCCTTCCTTTTCTTCCTTCTCTCATTACGTCCTTCTCTTCTCACATTACATGCATGGCTCTCAATCCACCTTTCACCCCTTGGTACTGTTATAAACCCTTTGCTGACAGTTTTGTCTCTGCTAGACAGAGAGCCACTCATCACTGTTCCTCACCTGTTCTTTCTCTCCAAACACCACACACACACACAAGGCCTTTCAAAAAGGTCCCCAAGTTCATGACTACCTCTTCAGACAGCAGTATAGCACTGGCATCCACTGGACTACAGAATCCTCTCAGAGAGTATTTTGCTTAAAGAATTACTGTAGCTCACAGTGCCTGCTAATGGCCTTTGTATGGGAAAGCCTTCTTAAGGGTACTCACAACACAGGGCCTTTAAGAGCTAGTGTTGCTTTTTCACAGCCCAGTGACTTGTACCTATTTTGGCAAGCAGAATCAGAGGGGGATCCCAAATCTCTCATTACAAACTCTGCAGCCCATGTCTGATCACTTTGCAGCCGCCTGTAACTGCACTGCACTACTCTCTCCCAAGCCTGTAAATCAGCCAATACATAGGCAGACTTCACAAGTCCCTCACGTTTATTTTGCTGCATCAGAACTCTGTGTGTTAGCCTCAGACAGAAAACTGGTCATTCTGAACAATGTAAGGAACCTGCCTGTTCTGGGGTACTGAGTCATGATGTATGAAAAGCTCCCATTAGTCTGGGACACTACAGACATGTCCAGCAGGTACTTATATCTGCCTGGACCATTCCACATCCCAGCACAATGGAAATCCAGTTAGTGTCTCCTAGGCATCTGATACTGTAACCCAGCAAGAGCCAGGTTTCCAAGCCCAGCAGCTTATCATACCCTCCTCACTGGGGCCACAGGAGCAGTCACTCCAATAAGGTGCAGAGCCAATATTGGCATAGGTGTTTCTTCCCCTCCCCAAAGCAGCTTCAGACAAAGCAGAAGAACTTCTTCCAGCGGCATTTGGAGAGAGTTTTGATACCTTTGGCAGTCATCTTCTTTTCCTGCCGTGCTTTGTGCTCAACACCACTGACAATGGCCATGTCAAAAACTTCTTTGAGGTTCTTCTGAGTCAGTGCTGAGCATTCCAGGTAGGCTTCAGCCCGGATTTTATCAGCTAGACCTTCTGCCTGAGGCCGGGGCACAGGCTTCACATGGTAGCGATCCAGGCTGATGAGGACATTGACATCGTCCCGCAAGTCTGCCTGTGTCCCCACTAGCAGCACTGGTGCCCGGGGGTTGTGAGTTCGGATCTCAGGGATCCATTTCTCAGTAATGTTCTGAAAGGAGCTTGGATTTACCACACTGAAGCAGACAAGGAAGACGTCGGTGTCAGGGTAGCAAAGCGAGCGCAAACAGTCAAAGTCCTCCTGTAGAAAACGGAAGAAGGGGAAAGAAAAAGGCCTTTACTGGACTGATCCCCTAACAGCATGATGCTGCAGTGTCTTTTTCACACATTAGATAAGACAGCAACTCCCTCATCATGCTGACTTGGCCATGCCATGGTTCAGACACAACTTTCAGACCCATTCACCCCTCTGTGACTGCCATATGAGCAAATGGCTAAAGCTGGACTAGGGCATTGCCTTCCTTCCAGTTAAATACTGCCTTCCTGAAAAGCCTGCTAACAGACCCTGTACCACAGGAGCAGAGATGACAGCTATTGGTAGAGCTTACCTGTCCAGCGGTGTCCCACAGCTGGATCCGGACTGGGGCTCCATCCACCAGGACTTGCACTGTAGCAGAAAGAGAGTAAGGATGAGTCTAAGGAAGGGAGTTGTCCAGCTCATACACATATACTCATACAGGCTTTTCATCAGAGCACTCTGGTTTGTATCCAACTGAACAGACTCCCTGAAGTCAAATCTGCCCTCTTCACTGAGCATCCTCCCAAACCTGACTGAAACAGCTGAAGGTTGCACTGGGAGCATTAAAAGAACTTCAGTAGACTTTCTGATTTGCTTAGCTCTCAGGTGTTTTGGGCTCTTATGTAGTTCCATATCACTGGACAACTGCTTTTCCAGGGAAGAAGAGCCCTCATCCAAACAGTGCCCTGAGAACAACTTGCTGTTCTTCCACAACCCAAGAAAGCAGATACAGATAAACACAAGCAGAGGACTTCAGCAACTTGCCCCTAGCTTCTTGACCAAGGGTGGAAGTTCAAATTGATCTCCATTATACATGCTACTGGAGATTTGTCCCATCCAGGCCAGAAATTTGGCTGAATTTTTTTTATATAAGTGTTTCTGTGAGTGCCCTGGTTAAAGAAAAGCAAAGACCCGAACCCAACTTTGAAATGAAGACGCTATTAAGGAAACAGGAAACAGCGATGAGTGAAATCCCCTTTGGAGACTATCCCCATACTGGAAAACTGCTGAGTTACACAGGAAAGGTCTGCTCCCATTTCACTCCCTAATCACACTAAGCCTTCATGTGGTATCAGCTGACTCAGACTGAAGGCTGGCAGGACCTCTGATGGAAATTTGGAATTAAACTGTTAGATGCCTAAGTGCACAGACACCACACAGACTGGCTAGGGACTAAGGAAAAGGAGAAGAGGGCTGGGGGAGCTGGAAAGCACTTGAACAAGGTGATGGGGCTGAGCTCTGACAAATAGGGACAGACATCCTGGCTAAGGATGGTGACAATGGCTGGCACTTAACACGAGCTAGCTAAACTCCACTGCTGTGCTCAAGGAGGAGGCTTTATTGTCCTTTTTGTTTAAAAAACAGGAAAAAGAGACCCAAAACAAAAGTAGGCTCAATCTCTGTGATTCTTAAAGTAATTATCCAGGTGAGAAAAGTGATAGAAACGGACTGACTTGGAGAGTTTAACAAAAGCTCCGGAGGAAAAGCACTCCTCCCTGAAAGCAGCCTGGGGAGAAGGAAGGAGACAGAGGAAAGATGAACTGGAGTCTGCTGGGAAACTGAGACAAGGAGAAAGGAAGGGATGGGTGCGTCCAGCACAGGGCCACTCCTCACTGCAGCATAGCTGAAAGTCAGTGATTCCTTGTGACTGGGAAACGATTGGGCTGTTACCATATCTTTGCCCCAGAGGAGGAAGAGAAACCTGTTCCTGATCAAAGAAGCTGCTAGATCCTGACTCGACCTTCAAGCCACTGGGTATTTGCCTTTCTAGTATCTGGTTTCTTCTGTCTCACAAGTGCACGGAGAGAAGGAATTAGCATCTCTGCAACGTTTTACCGTCTTCAGAAGAAAGGCACCACATGTATTACCTGCTGCTTCAGCACTTGCACAGAGTTTTGCTCTATCTGCTGCAAGCCTTAGCTACGCTAGCAACAGCCCTCCACACACCACCCTCAGGAGGTCCACACCCTGGGGATGAGGCTGGATTTCGGTACAACAGCACAGGGCTGGCAGAACAGGATAGCCTGGTGGAGAAAGGTCACCAGGTACACGCTTCACTCAAGGCTGCTCTACCTGCCAGAGACACCCAGCAGGAGATAGCACCCAGAAAGATGTGGCTGGGTCACAGTCCCAGAGCTGTTCTCATAATGCGAGACTTTCTTCTGTCTTATCCTTGGAACTACCGTCCCAAAACCAGGATTAAGTTTAAGATGTGAACTGCTCAGTTCTCGTGGTAGCTGCAGGTGTTCCTAAGAGTGGAGGGAAATGAGCTGAAGTTTCTGAAATGGATCCTGAACTGTAATTTGCGAATCAAGGGAGGGACTTTTTTCAAGGTTATCCAGGTTAAGAGTAGGGATGGGAAGGGAAACTTCTCTGTTCTCCCAATAAGCAGAAAGTGAACTTCAGAGACCCTATTTAATGTTCTTTATTTCTATCAGCTGCAAATCCTATGCACCTCTGGAAGTCAGGATTGGTACTTGGACATTGACAGTGGAGCTAAACCCATGTGCAGCTCTCTTCAAATTACTGCTAATCGGGGAGTCTCTGAACTCCTACTGCCTCCATCTTTCTGGATTGTTTTATTATGGGTTTAGCCTTTCAGGGAGTGTGGAGGCTAATCTATGGTAATTTCAAGCTTCTTTTAGCCCAAACCATACACATCAACGTGAAGTGTGCAGAGAGAGCAGTAACCTTTCCCTTGGAGGACTCAAGAGCTCCTTACATCTGTTCCCAAAGGGCTGCTGGACCTTGAACAGCAGGATGTTCCCTGATCATTTCCTTCAAGTGACAGTGTAAAAGCTTGGAGAGGGTCAAGGCAAATCAATTCCCAGCGCAAGAGTGAGCAAATGGGGGGACATTCAGACAAACAGAACACTCCCTCTAAGAACCCATGAGACTATGACACATGAGATGTCTCGTTCCTGGTCTGATATGAGCCCATCTGTAATCTCTCGATCTATACTGTCATATACTGTTGTGTTTCTTCATAGCAAATGAAGGTCAGAAATCTTTCAAAGGGCTTTGTAATTTCCTGGGGTTTATATTAGAAATTGGAGCCGAAAGGAAGAGGAGAATGAGAACAAAGATAGCATTTACAAAAGTGGAGACTAATGAGAGCTCATCAGCTGATACAGAGGGCAATTCTAGACAGACTTAAAGCTCTTCAACTTTTGGGGATGTTCTGTTCAATGCTAACTTCAGTGGACATGTGGGGAAAAGGACGCTTTTCTGAGTATCAGTTGAAGGTAGAAAGCCTAGAGTGCAACGCTGTGATATTTCTGATGCTAAAAAACCCCAACAGTAACAGAAAAAATAAGCCCCCTTCTCTTCAGTCACAATACCACCACAAGACCGGGAAGGTGCCTAGTTTCATAACACTCTCAAGGCAGCATGACAGGGAAGCTGTGGCTGCCCCATCCCTGGCAGTGTTCAAGGCCAGGTTGGACGGGGCTTGGAGCAGCCTGCTCTAGTGGAAGGTGTCCCTGCGTTGGGCAGGAGGTTGGAACGGGATGAGCTTTAAGGTCCCTTCCAACAGAAACCATTCCCCGATCAACGACACATGCCCCGCTGACACACAAACGCGACACTCCCACCTGGTAAATGCACCGAACACCCGAGAGCCGGAGCGGGCTGCGGGGCTCTAAGTCTCGGGTTGTGCCCGCCCTCCACCCGCCCCGACCCCGGGCTCTGCCCGCCCCACCGGGGCGCCGCGCCGCCGGCTCCCGGCAGCACCGCGCCTCGCCCCGCCGGGTGCCTACCGGAGAAGGTGTCGAGCGCGGTGGGTTGGTACTCGTCGGGGTACCCGTTGGTGGTGTAGCTGACGACCAGGCTGGTCTTGCCCACGGCGCCATCGCCCACCAGCACGCACTTGATGCCCAGCTCCGGGCCGCTGCCCCGGGGGGGGCTGTGTCTCCGCAGGGCGGGCGAGTAGTCCAGGAGCTCCTGAGGCGGCATCGCAGCTGTAGCCGTGGGTCAGCGGGGCTCAGCGCTGGGAGCGGCGCGGCGGGGCCAATGCCATGCCCGGGCGGACGGGCTGCTGTCGGGGCTGCCGTGTGGGACCAGGCACTCCAGCCCGCCCAGCACCGCCGCTCATCGCTACACCTGCCGGCCCGCGCCCAAAACCCGCTCCATTCCCCTAGGCCCGCCCCGGACCGCCCCAGCGGGAGGGAGCCCGGCACGGCCCGCCCCGGCTCGGCCGCCTCCTGGCGGGGTGCACCCGCCCCCGAGCAGCGCCTACTCTCGGGATCCCGGCAGCATCCAGGCAGTGCTCCTGCACTGTGCACATCCCTTCCTGCCTCACCGCTCCCTCCCTTATCAGAAGCAGCAGCACAGATGCATTTATGTCCTTTTTATTTATGTTTCCTATTATCTGTGGTTTCTGGCGTAACAGGAGTATTATCAACAGTGGGAGGGACAGCGGGGACCCCAACACAAGAGGGATGTGGACCTACTTGAGCGAGTCCAGAGGAGGCCATGGAGAAGCTCAGAGGGATGGCACAGCTCAGCTCTGGAAACAGGCTGAGAGAACTGGGCTGGTTCAGTCTGGAGAAGAGAAGGTTCAGGATGACCTTAGAGCAGCTTCCAGGGCCTAAAGGGGCTACAAGAAATCTGGAGAGGGGCTTTGTACAAGGGCCTGTAGGGACAGGACGAGGGGAATGGCTTTAACCTGACAGATGAGAGATTGAGATGAGACATTAGGAAAAAATCCTTCCCTGTGAAGGTGCTGAGGCACTGGCAGAGGGTGCCCAGAGAAGCTGTGGCTGCCCCATCCCTGGCAGTGTTCAAGGCCAG
>JANRGW010041687.1:0-11575 GCA_024733675.1 Psilopsiagon aymara | reverse complement strand
CAGCTGGACATTGAGCCACTGAGCACAACTCTTTGCGTGTGGCCATCCAGCCAGTTCTTTATCCACCAAGTGGTCCATGTTTTCTACACACATTAATAGGGTACCATAGAAGCATTCTATGATTCTATACCTATCCAGAGCTGCCACATATATTTTTTTTTCTTCACTCAGACTTTACACATAGAAATGAACACTTGTCCATGAAGCACATTTGCTTTTAAATAATTTCTTATGGTGCTCAGAAGGCTAGGGTCAAATATTACAGCTTTGTTTCCATTTGAAGAGGAGTGCAACTCAGCTCTTTGCAGCAAATGTACTTAGAAGAGAACTGAATATACTCCTGTTTGTCATATTTGTGAAATATGTATCGGTCACCCTAACCTTTCAGGATCCACTTCAAATGGATGAGCACAGGATGCAGAATAGTCTTTTACCTCTGGGAGTGATCACATTAATTCTGGGCCACCATCCTGATAAACATCCATGGCATGGCCACAATTACAGTGCCTTTGTTTAAATATTCCCATGTCCCTTTCCACAATAACCAGCTGGGTCTGCCAGCATCCGCAGCAGTGAAGACACCGTGAGTGCTCCACACTGTTTCCTTTTCACTTACTCAATTACATGGGGATGGATAAATGCAGAATGAGGTTTGCAGCACAGTGCAGCTTTCACAATGTCCAAAGGACACGTTATTACATGTTCAAAACTAGAAAACTCTCAAATAGTTGTTTGAAGGATATAACAAGGACTCTAACACTAGAGATGAGCTACCAACACAATCCAGGGAAAGATAAGGAATTTTATTGGGTTTGAGATTCTTCTGCCTCATTTAAATATTTAAAAATATATATTAAAAATTGATTAATCAATGCAGTTTAACCTTCCTAAGTCTAACTATGCTAAGGTTAAATATGGGGCGCAATTCTTTTTGTATATTTTTATTCTATTAGCATGTTAACTGGTCATCAATATACTGTTATTTACTGTAGTCTAATTAATCATTCATTGTCTTTGCATTAAAGCTTTAATTTGCTTCAATCTTTATCCATCTATTTAGAAACATGAATTTCATAGTTCACATTCTTCTCTTGTAAATTATTCTTACTTTGCTATAATAGAGAATTTAAAAAAAAAATAAAGATGAATAAATTATGCCAGGATTTTCAGAGAACCTAAGGCAGGTGGGTATTGCATTCCTAGGAAAAACAATTTAGCTGTTTAACTCTCCTAGTCTCTGCTGAAAGCCTGAAGTCTGATTTTCTAAATAGGAAGCCTTACTGCACAGAATGATGTTCTGTTAGCCTGCCATTTTAACCACAACTTAGCTTGTGTCTGTCTGAATTTGCATGTCAAGATATGAAATAGGAAACTGAAACCAAAATGTGAATCGAAACCTTTCCACAGCAGACCATACCTAACTTCACAAAACATGGAGAGGAACCCAGAAGAGGAAGGCACCTTGTTTCTTTTTCACTAGCATGCATATATTAATAATAGAAATGTTTCTGCGGAGCATGAGATCTGCATAGAGGTAAGCATCTCAATAAATAAATAATGCACAAACAATATTGATTCGGCCTGGATCCAGAGGCGACAGAGCACCCTATCACAGCTTCAGTTAAAGCAATTCTAACTGGGTTTGCTGGCTGTATATGAGGCCAGATTTCTGGATTTAACATACTTCACTATGTGTACTTACTTAAGTTTAAATCAGCATTATGACTTGACAGTGTGAAGAGCTGGGTTCTTTCTTCTGGGCATATGTTTTCAGTTACAATTGAACTTTTCTCCTCCTCATGCTAAAGTCCTGAAACATCTTACTGTGGCAGTAAATTTTTCAGTCAGTGTTTATTAAAGGAGTATGTGGACGTTCCATGTGATGTGAGCACTTTTATTAAAGTTGTCATTTGTTGACAGATGGGCCACAATTATAGTATGTGTAAGAACATTTAAAGTTCTTTCTGCTGACAAGCCTAATTACATAATTTTCTATATGTATTACTAAGCAACTCAGAGGGAACAGCAATGGTGGATTTAGATCAGCAAATAAGAAAATTGAAGAGACTTCATTTAAATTATAATGGTAGAATGTTCATTAGAAACAACTATTAGGTAATGAAACATATTTATTTCATTTTTGTGTTACAAAGCAGACCTCATACTGAGATGCAGATGGCTCAGGGCCATTTCACAGCATACAATAGCTGTCCACATTAGGGAAGGAGCTTTGCAGGATTCTGGGTTGGCTTCCAACAGGTCCAATACAGTTATCTTTTATTTGTCTGAAGAAAAAGAAATACAAATAATAATATATGTAATTATATAATCTCCCACTTATTGTCTTGAGAATTTTGCACTTCAGCAAGAAGATATTAAGAATTCTCTCCCATAACCAAAAGTCAAATCAAAGAAGAAAGATTTCATGTCTGGATTTAAGAACTCCCCACCTAGTACATTGTTATGACTTATAGAGATACTGCCTTAGACAAACCTCAGAAGTTTTTATTTCCTGAAGGTCTCCCAGAAACATCACCAAACTCAGAAGCTGCACTCTAAACATTGGGCTCTCAATATGTGTCAGCTGAGATTCAGGTTCTGATTTTGGTTTGAATCACTATGAATCCAGATATACTCCGATGCTCTCAAGAAGCTCAGGTGGATGTCAGTAAAGGAAGGAAACAGCTCTGGAGCCTGGCACTGAGTAAAATACAGAGTGATCACTGGCCAGACCTTCTACAGAAGACGATACATCCTCTTGCTATGCAGATGTAATTTGCCATAGCCATGACAACAGACTGGTCCAAATATAGGTTGAGTTTAATTTTCAAAAGTTAATTCCTAATTTGGAAAAAATGTTCGTGCTTTTGTGTGTGTGTGTGTGTGTAGTTTTAATTAGCACAAAGTACTCAGATGTCTTCTTGTTGGAAATCCAATACAGTATCTAAAAAATTGATCTAACAGTTTCTGTGACATCCAATTGGCATTTGAAATCAATGTTGCAAAGGTTTCCTAGACAATTGAAAGAGCTATGAGCTAAATTAAGTTCTGAAAATGCTGCATCTGAGCCAGCTTCCACAAGAAGTCAGTAAGAATTACCTTAGTAACTTTCCCAGAAAACATACTGCATTATACGTTCCCAAAAATTGATGGGGACATTTTCATGAGGCTTTCTTTGGTTTTGGGTAGGATCTGTAAGAATAAGTGTGCTGTTTGGGAAAGCTGGAGTAAACAGGTACACTTTAATTTTAGCCTTTAGTGTGGCAAGTGGTCATTCTTGTTTCTTCTTAACAGCAGAAAACTCATATAAGCATTGTTTGATCTATCTGAATGAAAATACTGATTTATATTCATAATATCCAGAATAACCATTTTATCTGAGAAGTGAGTTTCTTAAGTAGTTTCAGGATCAAACTTCAGTCAGCATATTACCCTTTCAAATGTTTTAAAGTAGGTTTAAAATCTATTTTTGATTACTTAAAATATAACTAGTCATTACCTAAATAATAAATGTTAAGCATAAGTTCTTGATTCAGTATGAACTACAGATTTTCTAAGTACTGGATAGACATAATGCCTCTACCATGTCAACAGTATATTGCTATATGAAAGGTGACATTAACACTAGAACAAATAAAAAAAAACCACTTACTAGAGCAGATCAGATATTTTTGCTCCATTTGCACAAAGCAAAAATAGCCTGAATACATTTTTAATGCAATCAACTGAATTCCGTAAATCCAAATTGTGTGCTAACTGCTCATGCTGATTAGTGTGAAATATTAATTTGCACTAATCAGCCCGAGGCAAGGAAAGCATAATAAACTTGACACATACATTTCACGCTTTACAGTGTTAGAACTTGTTTACGGTGCAGTGCCTGTAAACACTATTGATGCTGTTAGTTTTGTCACAGGAACTGTATATTAAAGGTGTACTTGGAAAAATTTCCTTAGCCAACGCTCCAGCTGGTTCAGTGCTGTGAAAATTCTGGTCTTTGAGAACTGATGGTCTGCACCAGCTAAATGCTGTCAGAAGGCTTTGTTTCTGCAGTGAGACACAGCATCTAACTCCTGCTCTAGCTGTTTCACAACTAAGTCTATTACATTCATGTTCCCTCTGCTCTTAGTGTACTAGGGTGCGATTTGACTTCACAAGACAATGGCTTTATGTTTGCCTTTTATCTGAAATATGTGCATATACTTACAAAATAAAACTATAACACTATGCCTAAAGAAATAGACCAGCTATTAGGCAAACACACAGGGGAATATCAACATGTCAGATTTCATATATTATGACTGAGGGTTGCTCTTTGCATCCTATCTCACTCTTCTGCAGAATGATGCTTGCAGTTCCTGTTTTTATGGGTTAGCATTACCTGCAATCAGCATCTGATTTAGCAAGTGCCCCCTCCCCAGATGCTATTATATGCCATAACACCATCATGTGATTTGATAAACAGGGTCTCCTCTCTTATACATGACTAAATATGTAGTACCTTAGATGCTGGGTCACAGTGAAAGTGAGAGTCTGACAGAATCCTGGAGGGGGAAAGAAATCTATTTATGTGTACTTAAGACAACAATGTGCATGAAGGAAAAGGGGTAATCTGTACAGACAAATCCGTTGTTAACTGCTGTCTGTGTTGCCCATGCTCCGTATTTCCTACTCTGCACCCTGCTCTGCAAGGGTCTGGCTGAGACCACAGCCCTGCAGAATTTAAGGGATAGATGTCAATAAAAATACATATGATGAAAGCCAACATTCAGCCGAATGCAATATTGCAAAGACTTGTAATTCTACTGGCATTTCACTGACCTCTGTCCTCCCATATTTTTCTCTTAATTTTAAAGATAAATTACTCCAGCACACAACTATATGGATGCTGTACTCTGTGGGGTGTTTTTTCATATTGCCTATCTGAAATGTGGATCACCCAGCTTTTAATGAAGAAAAGAGCATTTCTCTTGTGCCAAGAGGCAGCATGGAAAAGTTTGAAAGTTTTAAGTGTGATATTTTTACATGTGTTTAAAATGACCCAATAAACCAACATAATTACCTTATGTGTTCTGCTTCCCAGGGCAGGCAAACTTAAGTATATTGCTGGGAACAAGCCACATTGCTTAGCACAAAGCTCATGACAAGCTCATTGACCTCAGTGAATCCAGTGCCATTTAGGCACAACTAGATACACATTTGTTGTGTTATGCTACCAACAATACCAGTTCAATTGCAGTCGTTTATATTTCCTAGAGGCAAATGGAATTTGCCTTTTACTAAGAAAGGACATTTGAAACTTCAAACAGGTTGACAGCATCAGTTCCAGTAGTGAATGGCCACATGTATCAGTGGCCACATTAAAAGTATTCATCACTTACTGACTGTGTTTGCCTTTTGAACAATTTATCTAGAGTTGGAACAAATTTCATTCATGATTTCCTTCCCCAACCTCTGAAGATTTTATTTCTGTATATATCATAGGAAATGAAAAGAATCAGTGGTAATTGTATGTATAAAGATGTTCAGTTTGGAATATTTTCCTTATCTTTCAATAGTCCATGAACAAGCTATAACATTATCTTAAAAATCTTTGGAGCAATCATTTATGTGTATTTCACTCCACTGTATTGGATTACTGCAGCGAATCAAAAAGTGAAGCACTTACAACCCAGAGTGTTTTATTAGGTTCATTTAGGCTGAATGAACACAACTCCATTCTTTCATTTTTCCCAACTCTGTTAAGTTTCATAAATTAAGTCGAGAGTGGCAAAGTCAGCTGGATGGAGCATTTTTAAGAATACTAGATCTTGCTACTTTTATCTTTTCTCACAGAAGTAAATCTCACTTAAATCCCTGACACCTGTGTGAAGGAAAAAAAAATGAAGAGGAAGGAAAAAAGGATGACTCAGATCCTGGCCCTTAAAAGCATTTTTACCTCTGCACTAGGGAGAATTCTATTTTTGAAAAAATTGAATATTTTAGTCCTGAGTACTCATAATTCATTACATCTTCCTAATGTCCCACATGCCTCTGTCAGAATTCAGCTTGTGTGATTATACCTAGGGAAACATTAATTCTTTTTGTAGTTTCAACTTATCACATCTATATGTAGCTATATTCTTCCTTTTTAATTCTTTTTCATCAAGTAAACACTTTCTCTCTTCACAACTATTCTAGCACATTTTTTTTTTACCTTCTGTTTTAATAGGAGCTAGGAAGTGTTTGAACAGAATTTCAACACTTCACTGTGAGATTATTCTCTAACGCTAGATGCATTTTTGTTTACTAAGTTATCATTAAGTGAGACTGAAAATATTCAGCTTCTTTCACTTGTTTGATGTGGGGACAAAGAAACTGAGTTTTTCAGTTTGGGGATTTACATCACTGTGGTTTATATAACAGTGTACATTCTCTGTATTAATGTATTTGTGCGCTTTATAGTCAAAGGAAAAGATAAACAATATATCATACAAATTTCGTTAAAATACAAGATTGAACCTTCTTACTTAAATTTATTACTATTCCTAGGACTGTCTTCATTGTTTCAGCTTTTGTACAAACACTTAGGAAGAGACAATAATTACTCCAAAGCACTTGTAATCACACTTATGTGTAGTTAATTAATGAAATTAAATCAACAAGAAATCATTGTAAAATAATTTAGCTGAATCGACCAAGGCTTTGCACCACTTTAACTTCATCTGTTAAGAAATAATGTGGTGGCACTGATGCAGATTGTGTTTAAAAATAGGATATCACCCTACAAGATCAGGGTCCTGAAAAAATCCACATTTGTACATTACATACAGTAAAGGAAGAGCGAGTAATGGGTCACTATGCAGAAATAGGCGTCTAAGGCTTCAATCATTTAAACATCTTGCCTAGAGAAGGCAAGTTCAGTTCAAAGCAAAGAACAATGGAAAGAATCACAAAACAGGAAATATCTGTTACAGACATTAAAAATGCAGTAGATGATCCAGGTGCAGTCACATACTGACCAGGAAGGAATATTAGGCTTTGTTGCACAGAATAACAAATCCCCAAAGCATTCAGCTTGATATGCAGCTGCAGAGTACAAGACAAACAAAAATTATTCCAGCAATATAAAAGTACAATAGAAATCAAAGGATATAGTTCTGCTTCTAAAAATAACACTGCTCATTAGACTTCACCTAACTGGCAATATGTGGGCTACTTACTATGATTTAAAGATTATGTGCATGTAAACTATACCAGCGCCTGAAGGTATGCAGTGTATGACAGGAGGTATATAAATTTTGGTGTTTATTAGCACCAGAATTAAAGAATAAAATGCTGAGAATATAATGAGCCAGTATAATTATTTCCTAAATGTGCACAACAGAGACAAGGAGCAAAATAGGTTCATGTAGCAAAGACAAGGAGGGTAGCTTCTGATTATAAGGAGGCTTCAGAGGCTGCTGGATCAATTGTCTTTACAGGTTCAAAAATGCAGACACAAATCCCTTTCCATGAAAGCAGAATTTAGATCTTGCTTAGCATTTTGTCTAGTAGATCAAAGAGAAATTTGCAGGACATGGGCATAGACCTTTGCCAGGCAAGCAGAAAGAGGCACTAGGTATTTCTTCTGATGCAGTGACAGAAGTCTATGACAAGGCAAATGCTTTGCTCCAAAACATAGGCTGGTGGGTGAAATAAACTCTCATAAAGTAATCACAAAGCTGCTTCCAGTAGATAGGGGAAATAAAATACAGGACATATTACCAGAGTCAAACATTCACATAAACAAAGAAAAAATAGTACTGGTCTTAGAAGGAAAAGGGAAAAAAGAAAGGGAGAAAGGAAGGTCATGACTTTCTAGATGTAGAAGAAAATTCAGCTAGAATCCAGCTTCTCTGAAAGGCAAGTAAAAGTCTTTTCTGTTGGTCTGATCTTCTCATGAGATGGATTGAGTCAATTAGACACAATGCAAGAAGAATGCCAGACTATTGTTGCCATATGTAAATCTGCCTTTCCCTCAGTGGCTAGTCACTAGAAGCCAAAACTCTGACTGAGTGAATTTGAAGTTTGCCACAGCAGGAATAAAAATGTCATCCAAGCGTTCAGAAACAGTAGTCTAAATATAGGTACTTAAATATGTGTAACCTGTTTTTCAGAAATTTGGACTTGTCAGCTCTGTATGAAAATCAGGACAAGCCTACGTCATAGCTTCAATAGAGATTCAGTAAGCCACATATAAGCAGCTTCATCTTCTCTGAAAACTTCATCTGAGTTGATTTCAATAGTTTCGCCCTTTCAAGCTGAACACTTCAAATTCAACCTTTGAACAGAATAAGCAGACATTTCCAGGTAGGAACACAGGAAAAGGACCGGAAGACAGCAAGAGATAGATGCCAAGCTGATCTTTTTTTTTATTATTACTATTCTAGGGAATAAATTTTGAGTTATCTGGCAGAAAAATACTGCCTCCTACCATGCTGTTTGATCAGTTCTAGGCAATCTAAATGCAAAGTTGAGAGTAGTCCCTTAAGCTATGTCCCATCCTGTCTGTTCTGGAAAAACAGTGGGGGAAGAGATTTTCAAGCCCCAGGTCTAACAGAACAGAAGTTTTGGCAGCTGAAGAAGTTCCTTCTCATATCTGTGGTCCTGAAGTGCTTTGCAGACATTGACATTAAACAAGTTGAAAAGTAAACAACATGGATACAAAATGCTCATAAAGCCTAGGCAATCAACCAACATTTCTGACTCTAGTGTATATCTGGATTAGTCCCCTGAAACCAGCAGAATTAGTTCTAATACAAAATTGGTGCTCATGAACTTCTGAGCTACATTCTGGCACACAGTATGCTGAGGCTGCTCTTGTATTACTCAGAAAACAGGAAATAAAAAGGAAATTTCAGAAAGGATTTCCTCAAGGAAGGGAGATTCTGAAGGGTGTGGGAGGCAGAGTCTTCAAGGGCTGTTTAAGCTAGTGCCAAATTCAAGAAAATTGAAATATCACTTCCAGCTAAAAAAGAAAATTAAAATACAACTGATATACACTCCATTAATTAAATGTTAAATCTTGAAATAAATCAAACCTATTATAAACAAATTAGAATTAAGTAACTACTGCTAAAAACCCCAACGCCACTACAAACAAGCAAAGATACCTCATGTTTCAGCTTTAGATTATCTACATATGCAGAATTAAATTGTAAATGATACACCAGATTGCCTTTACTGCATCATTAAAATCCACTGGCTTTGTTATGCACAAACACTGCATCTTTAGCTTTGGCTTGGGGTTGCTATTTTTACAACTGTGTGTTAGGCTTATTTTACTTCTCTAAAATATAATTTGTAGTTGACTCAATCTATAAAATATACCATCAGTGACTGACAAAACTTTTTAAACTAGCCAAATTCGATATTCAACAGATAGTTCTGCAGTGAAGTTTCCATGCATGTGATATAGTGAGGGGTCCCATTTCTGCCTGCCTCCTCTTTCACTCAAGGCATAGCTAGGAAGAAGTCTGTGTTACACAAAACTAGAATAGCACTATTTTAAACTCTTTATCAGCCCTCTAATGGTATTCACAATGTTTTGTTCTAGAATTCACTAGAAATTAATCAGGGCACGCAGCCAGGACTAAATGTACATACTTAGCAAATATAGTCATTTGTAACCCAGGAGTACATGTGTATTTACATTGTTTCTGCTAGGCAGAGAAAACTAGACACAGTAGTATTTAATAATGTCCATAATTTTAGACCTGTAATTCCGATGAAGTCAATGGGTTCTCCCTGATTCTTAAATGAAGACATAAGCTGGCATTGTTTCAAACTCCTTAAAAAAACCAATCTTAATATTTAAAGAGACTTCATAATTTCTATATTTGGAAAAAATTACTCTAGGAGAAAATGATCCAGACACTACGTGCTCTTAAATGCTTAAATGCAGGTTTATTTTTTAGAATTGTTGACTGAGTTCTGAGGAGATGCATCCATTACTAAAAATAGACCTAAAGTAAAATATGTAGGAATAAATTTGACTTCCAATGGCAGTTTCATTTCCATAAACATAGCACCATTGAGGGAATACACCTAAAATTAGGGATCTTATTTATGATTCCTTCAGGTTCATTTGCATAATACTATATCAGCTCTGTTTGCTCCTGTTTGTCAAAACTACATGGCAATTTAGTCTGATTTGGAGGCCTGAAGCAAAAAAGCCAAATTCAAATTTAAGCACCTGGGAATTTTCCCTTCAGAGGTATTTATGTACCTTATTCTTCCTGAAATAAATGGAATTCAGCAATTAAAAATGTTCAGAAATGTGGCTTCATCACTGCAAAAATTAATTACTTTCACAAACTGTTGAATGTCCACTACTTAAGTTCTTGAAAACAAACATTCAAGGCAGTGACATTCCAGTATGAAAGCATACATCTAACTCCAATCAATTATTTTAAGTATTCTGAATTCATATTTGGGTTTTTTTTTTAACCAAATTCAATAACTCAGAGAATCACAAAATGACAGACTAGTTGGAGTCAGCAAGGAACTCTGGAGATCATCTAGTTCTCTGCCTGCTTCAAGAAGGATCAGCTACATTAGGTTGTTCAGTTGGATTTTTAATATCTTTAAGGATGGAGATTCTACATCCTTTCTAGGAAACTGGGTATAGAAGTGTTTGACTCCCCCCTTACAATGCAATTTCCTTCTTTTTAAACATAATTGCATGTATTTCAGTTGAGCCCATTGCCTCTTCTGCCACTGGGCACCACTAGGAAAATTCTGACTTCATTTTCTTTACACCTGTTCAGTAGATATTTATACAAAAGGATAAGAACTCCCTGAGGTTTCTCCTTTACAGATACTCCAGTCCATTAAACATCTTTGTGGCCCTGTGCTGGACTCACTGTAACATGTCTAGGTCTCCTTTTTATTGAGGAACCCAGCACTGGACCAAGCACTCCAGATTTATTAACACCAGTGCTGAGCACAGGAGAAGGATCACCTTTTGCAGTCTGCTGGTACTCCTTAATACAGCCCAGGAGGCTGTTGGTCTGCTCTGCTGCAAGGGCATATTGCTGGATCATGTTCAACTTGGCTTCTAATAGAGCCTATAAGGTCTTTCTTACAAAGCTGCTTTCCAGCCTGTCCAGCTACAGATGGTTTCTGCTCTGCTGGATCAGGTGTTAGGTGTTTCCCTTTGCTGAACTCCATGAGTTTCCTGTTGTCCCATTATTCTTGTCTATCCAGGTCTGTCTGAATGGCAGCACAACTATCTGATATATATGTCCCTTCTGGTTGGGTATCATCTGGGTAATTTTGCTGGAAGATACTCTAAAGGTTGGACTTTATGGTCTTAAAGGTCTGTACCAACCTAGTTGATTCTATGATTCTATCCCATCATCCATCCTTCTGTGATCTTGATGTGATCGTAGTCCTGAAGCTGCATACAGACCTCTCATTCTTCCTTGCTGCACACTGATTTCCAAGTGAGTGTTCCTCTCTGTGTCATGGGTTCGGCAGTAGCAGTCATTTTTCTCCTTCTTGGTAGCTGGTGCAGTGCTGTGGTTTTGACTTTCGGCCTGGGAACAGTGCT
>JANRGW010041684.1:0-39679 GCA_024733675.1 Psilopsiagon aymara | reverse complement strand
GGGAGGGAGTTTTCCTGGAAGTGAGGCCGATATGCAACACAAAAGGGAGGCAATACCACAGTGGAAGATGAACACCTCTTTTTTGCAATTTCCTTACAAGGGCTCTCAGGTACTGTTGGTTATCACACAATTAGAGCAAATGCCAACTCGTTTTCAGTCAGTTCCCCTAGCAGTCTAGAGCTACAAAGAGTTTTGAAGGGCTAGAGGCTACATCCCTATTAGAAATTACTTGAATCAATAAGACTAAAGGCTCTTTCATGCAAAAAACTAGGGTTTTCTCATCCACCCTGCCTGCAAGGTAGGATTCCAGCCAGGCTATGCAACCACAATAGCCAGGCAGTACCTGGCAGAGGGCTATCTGGAGCAGTCACAGCCATGCCAGTGGCTGTGCTGACTATTACATGCTCCAGAGAAGCTGTGGATGGTGCCTGAGGTATACCATAGCCTTGGATAGTGGCTGGTGTAGCTGTAGCCTAGGAGGTAGCCTTGAGGAAGTTCTTCTGTAGTTATTTTAAACTGTATTGCTGAAGTCACATTTGCAAAGGTCATAGTACTGAGGGGCAGTGGAGGGGGAGAATTTATTGTTCTGCATTTGTAACCACATTAGGGTTCCCAGCTATGACTTGGAGCGCCTGAATGCTACCATAATAGGGAAGCAACTGATCATATATTAATCAAGCTGTTGACTAGAGAGTCAAGAGGGTGGCTTGATTTGTGCACTGCTGAAATGCAGTTCTTTCCACGGTAGAACAGCAAAGCTGTTTAAAGGCACAGCATTTACCGAGGAAGTGAGAACTGGAAATTGTACAGGAATTAAAAACACATTGTACCAATTCTCATTTAAAACTTGGCTGGGACATTGTGGTTCATAGGCTTGCAGCTGCAGAAAGACTCCCATAACTTTGGAATGAATTTTTGAGGAGGATCATGGCACTCTGAATTGGAGCAGAGGACTTAAGGCTAAGTGTGTTAGCCCCGCTGGTGTGGTATCATTCTACAGTGACTGAGGGACCTGATGTGCCAGCACTTGATCCCCAACACCGTTTTCTTTTAGCTCCCAGAAGCTTCCATTGCACTTACCAGTCAGCCTATCACTCTTCAGATGCAGCTTTAACTATTAAGAGATGAGATGGTAAAGCTAAGATGGTCATTTGAATTTGTTATGTTCCCAGTTAGACTTCTGCAAAGTTTGGTCTCCACTTGGGGATATGAATTATTGCAAGGAGCCTCTAGTTTCATGCCCAGAACACCTCATAGATCCTAATAAGCAATTATGTACCTACCTATGCATCAGTTATGCATTTGTAAACCATTTAGAAGTCTGTAATATATTAATTATTTTGAAGATGGGTAATGATTGCTTAAATAATATTAGCATTTTAAGAAAACAGTATTAGTCTCTGTATTAATTGTTGAACAAAATCAATCCGTTTGTAGTTAGATACAAATTATTTGAAAATACAATTTTTGTAAAGTGAATTTTGTTACTGTTCCTTTTGATTTCACTATGTTACCCCGTACATGATTTTGTGGTACTTTATTTATCTAATGTCAGAAATAGCATTGCTGCTCTCCAGCATTATTAAAACCAGAAAAAAAAAAAAACGATTAATCAGTCACTTCAAATGCCTCATACTGAAATAATAGTTTTTAAATCATACAAGAACAACCACTATTTTCTACAGCAAAACTAATGTTTTTAATTTGAGATAAAACTACTGCATTGCAAAAGTAAAGGCCAATTTGAAGAAGAAAGGGCTCTTGTTGCCTAATGAAGGCTTCTTCTTTATACCAAATTGTAATTTACAGTTGAATTGAAAGATTTTAATTCTTTTCTGGCTTGCTTTGAGTGATATTAAGGGGCCAGTTGGTTAGGTTCAGATAAAAATAGCTGTTATATTTAATCTGATCACTAACGATAACCTTTATTTCCCTTCACATTGTGCTTTTGAAGTCACAGGAGTCTGCTGAGCTCCAGGATTTGCTCTTCAGTTTCAGAGATGGTTGCTGTGTGGATGTTAGCCCTTCTCCAATGCCTATCACCTTCAAATAACTGACCATGGAAAGTGAGCACCTTTGAATAAACCCATAACCTCCCACAGTGCTGAGTGCCTGCCTAGTAACACTCAAACACAACAGTCAGTCTTTGACTTTGGAAGGTGACCCTTTAATGTCTGAGTCTGTTATGGAGTGAAGAAGCAAGAGCAAATGTATTGATGTAGTCCTTGTTACAAAATGAGTATCATCTCACCCGGCAGCATTTTTAATGAGAAACTATTTTGTTGTTCATAAACTAATTAGAGAAAAATTCTGTCCTTAAAAATAAAGTAGCTGAACATTTCAGTTGGATAAAACAGTCAGATAATGATACCCCATTGTGCAGGTATAGATAGGAAAGAGTAAAAGACAGAAGTTCTGTCTTGCACAGTCCCTTCCTCACTGCTAAGAGGACTGAAGAGATTGTGCCTCTTGTGTCTGAGGAGATGATGGAGCCACAAAATTGTCTCATTGAGGTAATTCCATAAAGGCCTGGTACTGCATTAGCATTATGCTAGCATGTTGGTAAAGCAAATAATTACATGACTCTCAGGAATTCAGGTCTTTTGCAGATGGCCATCAAACTGAGATTAGCCAGTAGTATCACAAGAACCAATGATTTTAAATTACACTTACCAATCTAGGAAAGTTAGACCAAAATTTCATGGAGTGTTGTGACATCAGAAGCATGTGTATGAGAAAAGCAACATCCAGGATGTTTGTGGCTAGACCCTAACTCAGGAGACAGACAGAACTAACAGAAAGGCCAATAATATCGTGATGCAGTAAGGACATTCTAGGCAATGGGAATATTGCATCACACCAGCAATGTCACAGAGGTCTGTCCCTCAACATGTAGTACCAAGAAGTTTTCGTCAGTCCACTGTGCTGTAACAGGCTCCTCAAAGAACTAATTCTCTTTGGATCATTCCATCCCTGGAGGGTTGCCAAAGCAAAGTCCTGTGAGCAGCCTGTCTCCCCAGACCACAGCGACAAACTGGTATATACTAAGATAGTGAGATTGCAATACCAGGGCAATGCTCAAGGTTCTGGAAGGTGCTTGGTCCTGATACCACAGAAAGCAACAAACTGTAGTTGCTGAGTTGATGATCTCAGAGAAGCCTCTACTTGACATTTTATTCAGCAGAAAAAAAGTCTAGGAAGTAAATAAAAGGAGTCAAGGTCAGGTAAAGTCTGTCTTCTGCATGCCAATACTACCTTCCTTGCTTCTCCTGGGTTTGGGCAATGCCCACCCCAGTATTGCCATCTTTTCAGCTGCCTTGTGAAGTGAGAGTCTGCTGGGGGGCAGCAGAGTGACAAAAAGAAAGGCTCAGAGCCACCCTCCTGAGTAATGTGGCCTTGGCAGTGACTGAAGAGTTTTTATTGAGAAGTAGACTGCCTCCTTTCTTCAGCCATAAGGTCAGGTATGGTGTTATTTTCTCTCACCTTGCACAGAAGAAGTCTGAATTGACTTCCCTAGAGGAAGATGAGACCCTGTCTTTTACTTGCTCAGCCCTCACTTAAATACAGAGGGAGAAGAATGGCCATGTCAAGTCTTGGTTTTCAAAATTGGTACTTGTAAGGAGTTAAATCTGGCCTCCATACATCTAAGCACCCATATGTTTTGTCTAGCTGACTGGCTGCTTTGTGGAGTCTAGTCAGACTAAATGACTCTTCCTGTCACATAAAGATTAAGATAATGCTCCTCATGGATGTCAACATCCATGAAATTCCTGCCCATTTTGGTCCTCTTTAATTAGGGACTGTTCTGCCTCATTGGACAGACTGGTGTAATAGCTTAGGATCAGAGTAGCATGAAGATTGTCACAGCTTGAATAATCATTTGAACAGTGGGAGGTAATGATCCTGCCTGAGGCAAAATACTGCTTCTGTCACGTTATGGGGCACTGTGATTCTGTCCCAAACTTCCTTTAGTCGTGTTCCAAATGCTGCAGTTTAGCCCCTGGAAATTGCATTGTTTTCATGAGTATATTCCTTCTTCAGTACAGTCCTGTAATTCCTGTTGGATGTGGGCCAAGTCAGCAGGGGCGGAAGATAGCACTTAAGACTCGAAATGCCATTTAGAGGTTCCGTTCATGCTGAATGCTTTTCCAGAAGGTGACAAGCAGTCTTTGTGTCATCTAGAGGATGAAGAGATTCTGAGAATAAAGCATGAGTTCTCTTTTCCCCCATGTCCATCCCACCAGCTTTTGCCCTTCCTTGGACACTTTTAGGAAAGACTAGTCTGTTTAGCCTGTATTCGAAAGTCACAAAAAAAGCTTTAGGCTTTTGGCCCATTGGAATGAGCAGTGTTTTCTTCTTTTCAGTGTTGTCACAATTGATTTTACTTTGTAGTTGAAAAGTAAATGAAGGAAATAGCTGAAGGCATATTTGTGAAATAATTATATTTGCACTACATTTCTTGAGAGTTTGCTGGGTAGATTGGTGTGTAAGATTTGATTGTTTTCCTTGTTACAAGCAGCTTCATTATCCATCCAGTGTTTGCAATGGATTATGAGGCAACGTAGCAGGTTATGGAGACAGCATTCTAACGTTTCATCTGGAAATGGAATAAATAGATCTTTTTCAATTTCAAGGATGGGAAATGAGCTTTTGGGATATTAGATATGGAAAACAGCTAATTAGCTGCTGTTTCAGGCTCTCCTGCTAGGAAGACTTTTGCATACACTGAAGCAAAATCTGCAACCTGCAAGTTGTCTCAGTCTTCAGTCCTGCGAAGTAGTCTGTAGCACCAAGACTGGTGCTGGGTCATAGGGTGCTCCTTATGATGGTGGGGCTCATCAAGCAGTTAATGTTGTGCTCTAAGGAGTTTGCTCCTCTACAACTCAGATTTGCCTGAATTGACACATGTCCAGAGTCAGTTCACATTAAACACATGATGTTGAAAAACTCATAGAATGACAGACTTGTTATAGGATTGTAAGGGACCTCTGGATATCATCTGGTACAACCCCCTGCCAAGGCAGGGCTACCTAGAGCAAGTTACACAGGAATGTGTGCACACAGGCTCTGAATGTCTCCAGAGAGGAAGACCCAACTACCCTCTTGGTCAGCCTGTAAACTCATCAGATCCTAGACTTCTTGTGGCCAGCCCATGACTGTTGGTGTTGAATTGTTCTAGTCACCTCTTCTGCTAGCAGTGATCAGAACCCAGCAGGAGCCGGTATTGACTCCGCTGGCTTGTCATGGTGGGTTTGGAAGAGTGGGAGTCACTTTCTACGAGAGGGAATTTGGATTAAGTATGAAGGAATCTTTCAGGGAAAGCCTTGAAACAGCTAAGTGTAGTGAAAATGGCTAGAGGTGTTTTTTTTTTTATGGTGCAAATGAAACCAAATCCTCATGGAAAGTGGAGAGTGCAGGCCAGTGCTTATCGACCCTTTTTGATTTCTGAATCCCTCAATATCACAAGTAGCTTATGAATTGAAGTTTGCTGACAGCATTCTTCTTCCTACTAGCTTCCTCATGCAGGCCTATGGTACTCAACAGATCCTGAGATACCCGTGTGGAAGATGTCTGCACATAGTCTGGAAAGAATAGATACCCACAAAAGCATGTGTGTGTGACTGAAGATGTGGAAAGAATCCAGATCTACTTTTATTGCTATATAAAGGTAGCTTAGAAGAAGGTAGCTTATTGTCAGACATAATGGTTGGCCTCCATCAGTGGGAATGAAAAAAGCAAGTCCAAGAGTAAAGCCTGTGTGAGTGTTTGTCTATGCTCTGGCCTGCTGAGAGTGAAAATTTCCTGGGTTTTCAGATTGCTTCCAAGCTAGTGATCCCTTGTGAAAGGAGAGGTAGGAGTGAGAGACAGTGAATGAAAGAGGTACGTTTCTATGGGCTTCCTTTCAGTTCTCTGTGTAACTTTCATTATTTGAGCATTCAAACTTAAAGCCTGCATGTTTGAGATACAAATGACTACTGACAGGTAAAAGCTTGTGTGGCATAGGTGTATATAAAGCAGGAAGGGTGCAAAAGGCTTTCAATGTTGGTGTAGTGAGGTCATATCTAGTCTATGCAGGTCCTGAACACTGGCTGGGTTTTCACTATAATTAACTGGGTCAATTTTTAATTCATAGAATTATAGAATTGTAGAATAGTTTGGTTTGAAAGGGGAATTAAACGTCACTTAGTTCCAACTCCCCTGCCATGGGGGATAGGAACTCGTGCTCTTAACTCTAACTAACCAGTAAAACAAAACAGTGTAGTCAGCAGGGTGTAATCTATTTTGAATCATTAGGCTATTTTTAGTAAAGCAACCCAAGGTAAAAGCAGAAGTCTTTTTCCCTTTGCATAGACAATGCCAAAGAAGGCACACTACTTAATTCTCTCTCCAGATTGACAATTCATCTTTTAAAGTATCTGTGTTGTGACAGTTGTGACATCAATAGAAAATGTTTTGGGGAGAATGCTGAGAAAACCCACTCCCAAAATTTAGGAAATACCCCATCCAACTCTTTGCAGTTAAACAGAGGACTTACTTAAAATCTTTAAGCAAATCTGTCTGTGTATTTCTGTATATTTATTGATAAATATTCTCTATCTATTTATTGATAAATATTCTCTCTATCCAATTGGGATATTCCATACATGTATATCAAAAGAGAAAGAAAACACAGGTATGTCATATGCATTATATATAGATGATATACATGTTGTTTTATAGTGCACATTATGCATATATGTGTAATTATATATATATTTCCATACCATGTATAAGCTAATAATGAATTTCTTTACTGCCCATGTAAATGTTATGGCCCATCTGAACACTTCTGATTTCTTAATCTACAAGTCTGAGTCATGGCTGAAAACTTCTCATCCTGCTATTTCACCTTACTGATGGGAAAAAGAGAAATACAGAAAGAGTTCATAAGGAATTTTAGTTTTGATTTCAACAAAAATACGTCAAAAATAAAAGGAAGTCAGATCTTAAGATACTGTAAATTATTGTAGTAGAATTGATTTTAAGGCAGTGATGGTGATTCAAATCAAGCAAAGATTAATTGGCCTGTAAATTTTAGAGAAAAATTATTCTAAATACTGTGTTTTCTTAAGTCTCTAAAATCCTAATGTAAGATTGCTGAGTCACTACTGCAAGTTAACATACTGCTAAGACTTGGCTGTGATAGGAAATGAGTTGTACAAGCCAGATTTCAGGAGATATGATACCAATTTTGTCTACTCATTCATTCATCAGGTTTTCCGTATTGGCATTTCCAAGGGACAGTAATTTATATACTGAAAAGCTAGTATGGATGTTCTGTTTTCTACTGTTAACACTGACAGCTGTGTCCAGTGGGTGGCTGGGGAGGAACCTAAAACTCAGAATGCTAGGACAAAAATGAAAGTCATCAAACAATGAGAAGACATTTGTCTCATCCATTTCAAAGCTGATTAAATGCTTATTATTAATATAGACATTTTAATAAAATATTTCTCCATTACTATGAGTGTTTCTCCATAAGTGATGCTCTTCTCTTTAGAATAAATTAATAGGACCCTAGTAATGGAGGAGACATCCTGACATATGGACAAGGAAAACAGGTTTTATTTTCTTATTACAGATACTACAAAGTGGTTGCTATTAGAGCTGGCTGATCAAGCTGTTGATTTTTTTTTCACTCAGATATTTCAAATCAAAAGTCTATATTTACATAGGATTTTCTGACTGAAAAAAATTTATATTTTTTACAGAATGATTTGTTCCCTTTAACCCATAAATACCAAATGAATATCAAGCCCACAGAGTACCAACCAAATGGTACTAAGTGATTTTGAAAATGACAGTTCCTTTTTAAATTTGATGAAGGAAAAAGTCTGTTTCTCTGCTGTATGCACAGCAATGTGGAGAAGATGTTATCTGGCCATAGGAAAATTTTCATAAAGCCTTGTGTTATAGTTATTATTTAGGAACTGGTACAGAAATTTAGGTTTCTTTAACAAGCCACTCAAAGTTTCTGTAGGTAACAATGACTTTAATGGGAGATTTTCAGAAATTCAGTTTTCTGCTTGTCTGTGTCAACAACTTTTGAGCATAAGAAAGTGATTTTCAATGTTCACGTCCCTTTCCCCATAAAAAATAAAGCAGTAATTTTATTACTGTACTTAAAGTGGTTTTATTACTGTACTTAAAGTGTACTTAAGTGTTGCTTAAATAGTTAACACAAACTGTGCAGATTCTAGGATTTAATGGCTGTGGACGTGTGATGTAATGTTGGTACAATTCATTTTCTTCCATAAAATCTTTGCTTTGTTAACCTACCTTTTCTTTACACTGCATAATCAAAGTTCTGGTAAGCTTCCAAGCTGTTCTTCCCCTCCAGACTTTCTCTTTCTTCTTACATTTTCATCTTTCTTCTTAAATGTTTTTCTAAGTAAAATGTTCAGTGAGCTTTTCATTTATGTTAATATAGCTGCATTTATTTTGTTATTGTATTTAAAATAAAATCAGTATGAAATATGCCAGAACCTTCCCTTTAAATATTTGCTCAGTTTAAAATGGATTCTGGTCGTGGTAAATGGACACAAAAATCAAGTTCTGAATAAGAACAAGTAAAGGCAAAAAATACTGCAAGTTTCATACTAAGCTCATGTAATGGTGTCTGTGCTTTCTAGTGGAAAGGAAAGAGTGAGTGGGGACAAATTTTCATTTTAAAATTGAAAGCATTTCACTTGATTTACATTAACAGTACTTGGGGATGAGCATCCCAGAGGTATTAATCTCAAGAATGAAAAGCAAAGTGATTCAAAATGGGTGAATTCCCACAGCTGTTTTAAGCAGAGCTGTCTATAGACTCCTGGCATGACGTTCACTACAAGTTATACAAGTGACTTTAACAAGCAAGCTTCTAGAGGAGAGAAACTCAGTGGTATGACGAGGTCAGTGGAGTAAATATGTGTGCTGACTTTATTAGTCCAGGCAGATGCAGGTTGTCTTTGCAGTGAGGCAGTTTTCCCAGGCCTGCACTTCTAACACAAAGGTGGGTGAAGTAAATTCAGCAAAGTCAGCCGAGTTGTCAGTGTGGAGACTGAATGCAGTTGAATGAAAAGATGATGACTGCTAATAAAGGAAGGCAAAAAGCCAAGGACTGAGGATGAAGGGCTACAACAGAGCCTGGAGAGATGTGAGGGAAGCAGCACAGTGATAGAGAGATTGGATGTGAATGATTCAAAGGGGAAGTGGTATGTGTTGAAAGGAATGAGGCAGGAAACCAGTGAAAGGGTAGAAATTTGCCTTAGGAAGTATTATCTGTTCCTCTAATGCAGCAGGGTTGATCGGAACAGGGTCTTAATCCCTACTTTAAAATATTTTAAGGTGCCTTTTAGGTGCCTTTAGAAGGATATGAAGAACTTCCACCTGCAGGGTAGCACGTGGGTCACTTTCTTAGCTCCCCTGGCAGGAGAGGATTTGCTCTGACATCAGGGTGATGCTCGGTGACTGCCGAGCACCATTTGTATGTCACTCCTCTGTACTTAGTTACCAGTGGGCTGTCACAGACTCTGCCATTGGGAGTGTGTTGGAGGGTTTGATCAGCTGTGTCCCAAGTTCTTTTTTCTGAATATGTTGCACATCATCATGGCTGTGTCTGTGAAAGATAGAGGGACAGAGATTTTTACCTATGTTGGCCAGTGATAATCACTGTTTGAAAAAATATTGATGTTTCCTTTTGTTTTCTTTGAGCAGATGGGCAGAAGAAGGTTCAAGAGGAATTTGACATAGACATGGATGCGCCAGAGACAGAGCGGGCGGCTGTGGCGATACAGTCCCAGTTCAGAAAGTTCCAGAAGAAAAAAGCGGGGTCTCAGTCTTAGTAGCTACCTCACAGCTTAAAACAAAGTAATCTGAAATGATTTATCGATAAAATCAGAAATAACACAAAGATGCATGTACAGAAATTATCAATATTTAAACCCCCATTGGCAGATAACAAACCGTAAACTTGTGTGTGACTTCATCCCAGATGTTTCACGCCCATTATCCTCTGTAACTCACCACTTTACTTGATGTTGTAATAAAAAGTTAGGGTGAAGTAATTAAAGTGTCTGCCTTCATCTGTCTTTTCATATTAATTCCGCAACCACAGAGTTACAAATTAGCCCAGCCCAGATGCCTGTTTTCCTGTTCATGTAAAGCTTGGGGACATAAACAACACCGTATGTTACAAGGTTTGAGTGCGTGCATCTCAGCCTAGCTTACCTCATTCGGAGAATTCCAGCTGCCAGCCAAATGTGACAATGAAATTACTTTCTCATAATGAGCTGAAAGTAAAAAGTTGCAAACAGAAGCTGGAATGAGGGGAAGAGGTGTAGGAAGCACTGAGCAGTCTATTTTTGGCCAGCAGTTACGCCAATAAAGTGGCTTAAGTGAAAAAATGGTCCCTGTCCTTCTTCTTTGCATGGTAACGTTCAGAATTACCCAACTTGGACCACGTTAACTGTTAAGGAAAACCAGAAATCAGGCACAAAATACAAAACTCAATGCCAGAAACCTTTGGAAAGTTGGGGTGGTTTTTTTGGTTTGTTTTTTTTTTTTTTTTAATTTGTAAAAACAGAAATTGACCCTACAAATGCTGATGCAGCTTTTCACTCTCTACATAGTCAATAACTGTTTCTATGCCATCTCTCTCTTTTAATCTTATTTTCAGTTTTTGATGTGTAAATCGTAACAAGTTCCCTGTATCCATTTATTCTGGATGCAACATTATATGGGCCCTTATCACTGTATTAGCCCAGTTTCTAATTAACAAAATGCATCCACAACGATGTCTTTCCTATATTGGGAAGCATTTCTATTTTCTCCCTGTTGTAAAACAGGAATAGACTAGTTTCAGATTAGATCTAAGTAAAGACCTTGCCTGGCTTTGGACCTGATCAGGAATTGACTGCACGTATAGTGCATGAGGAAGGTTTAAACAAGTAACTTACACTCAGAAAAAGGATCTATTTAGACTGAGCAAGGGGGACATGCACTACACAGAGATGTATCAAAAAAAATCTCATCCTCTTCTTGCCTTCATCAGAAGATTTAGGGGTTTCAGAAGGCATCTTTGTCTCTAGGGAAATCAGAGAGAGAAGTGTTTTCTGACAACTGGTGTTTGCAGTGGTTCTCCAAGAAGAGAGTGTGAGCCTTACCTCCAGGCTGACAGATGCAGGCATGCTGAGTAGGGACAGCCTGCCTGCCTGCCTTTAACTGGGCAATCTGGAGCTGGGACTTACTTCAGCTGTGAGAGTTGCAGGTATAATTCTCAGCTTTGCCTAGAGGGATTCATTTCTTCCTCTCCCACCTTCCACAGAAGTATTCTGATCACCAGGGCAAAGGACACATGTATTTTTAGTGCCCTTGTGTGAAACAGCTGCAATCAAGTGGTAGTAATAGAGGGAAGGAAGGTTCTCACCCTGGTGGCGGTCGCTCTCCATGAGAGCCCAGCATAGCTGCAATATTGAAGGGGTGTAGAGCTGTGAGGGAAACAGGACTACAGAGGGAAGGCCCTCAGCCTTACACAGGTACTGGACAACAAATTAATGAGGAGCCAAAACCTGATGGTGGTGATAGGAGCTCTGAGTCTGTGCTGGTTAGATAGAGCCCTTGGAGATGCTGAGCAGAGGAAACCTTATGGATCCTGTGGGTGATACAGAAAGCCAGTGCAAAGACCTGTGAGGTGTTTAATAAGCACAGCAGGACTGGGTGGGAATGGCAGGTCTCTTTAGACCTTAATTTGAGGACAAAGATCTAAATGCTGCCCTGACCCTGTCTTAGGAACCTGTGTCTGGGCCGGGTCCTAGTCCTATGTATGTCATACCCACACATCACCTGCGAAGTCAGAATTCTCCAAGCTGCTGCTCAGCGCTTTCCCTCTAAGAACACATTTTAGCAGCACTGTTTTTGTGCATTTAGGAATTTCACAAATAAGCCTCAAATAACACTGCTGCTGTGCTCCAAGTGTGGTTTGTGGAGGCCATGGATTCCCCGCTTGCCTTTCACAGAGATTGCTCACCATATAATAATTACCTTGGCATAATAATTTAAAAATTGTAATGGGTTTGGATTGTGTTGGTGCCTTTTTCTTTAGATGAACATATATCTGTAATAAAGGACTGCGTTTGTGTTCTGCATTATGTCATTTGAAATAGCATGAGCTCTGTAATGGCTACTTAATTGAATAAAAACTATGGGTAAGCACTAGGCTTTTATATTTGATCTGACATTCCTTGGTCTTCAATTTCCTACACAACGGGAATAATCATATGCTTGGGACACAGAGAAAACAATTACTTTATTGAAGCACAGCAACAAGGGCTGTTAGTAAATGAATTATGGCTCTTTCAGCAGCAGGGCTATTATTTAATGTGGGGTTCAGAGTGCACCTTTTACACACATAGTTTTAATATACAGTGAAACATAATGAGGAAACAGTGAACTGGCATGGAATTTGGATTAATTGTGCCTGCCCCTGTCAGAAAATTTCCTTTGTACGAAAATAGGTTTGCATCACAGATTCATGTTCCAGAGAGAGGAGAGCTTTCTCCATCCTGAGTTGCTTTTTTGTTGATCCTTTATTCATATCCAAGGTGGCAGGTTTTAATTTCCTTCCTTACCACTAACTCATGCTTTTCAAACACCTGTCTGGATGCTGCTGAGGTGAGGATGAGTTTGATTTAAACAAGAACTTCATTATGATGTGCAAAAGAGGACACTTAAACATTCTAGGTGTTATGTGGGTCTTTTGACTGCCATTCACTCACTGAACTCTGTAGTTAATTGTAGTTAACTGGTACTCCTAGCTAGTACCAAGCCATAGAAGGAAACTTTTGAGTTAGGTTGATATCTGGGCTGATAAACCAAAAGTTCCTATAGGTGACATGAAAGATTAATCAGAGCAGTTGATTTTGCAGAGAAGAGGGATTATCACTCCCACCGCATACGCCCACACCCTCCCCAGACACATCCATACTGCTTCTGCTCCAAATTACTGACAGATTATCCCAGAAGAGTATAACCTACAGTTGAATGATCAGAACAATTGCCTGAGTCTTAGAAATCCTTTTTTCACATCATTACCTGGACCATAAAATAACCTGTAGAAGTAAACAGCAAAGAAGACTATTAGGAGTAAAGAAACAACATCAGAATGCACAAGCATACCTAAATGAAGAAAGCAGTAAAAGAAGTGAATTCTGTCAAGATAAACAAAGACAAGCCAAAGCCAACCTGCGGTTTGATGAATGTACAGAGTTATAAATGAAACTCACTCCTCAGACTGGTAGCCTAATGAAGAAACGTGGGGAAGCAGAGGTCTTGCAGAAAGTATAATTGAATCTTGCATTAATGCCCAGAGCAGGGTCTTTTCTGCAATACACCAGCCTGAGGAATTCATTGCCAAACTTAAATATCACTAGAAGAGAATGGAGTAACCTGGCAAAATTAGTAACAGTAGTTTGCCAGGACTGGATCACCCATGTGTTGTACCCAGCAGTCACCTTGTTCAACCCATTGCTTGTGGTGGCCTAAATTCCAGAGGAATAGGGAAAATCAGTTACTTAGTTTGGAAAAAGCTCTAGGAGTATTCTGAGATTTACAAAGACTGTCTTCATTAGGTAGCTCGAGAGGAACTATGATATGACATAATACAACCATAGTACATCAATGTGAGCCTGACAGCAGCTGTGATTCACAAAAACACTTAGTTACTGGTCAGGAGCCAGAAGAGTGGGAATGACATGTCTGGTTCTCACAGAAGAGTGGTGTCAGCAGTCGGACTCCAATGGCATCTATGTTGTGCGACATTATTAAAAATCACCTGAAAAGTGGGGTGATGAAATGTCAGGTGACAAATTGTCATATGGGTGCTTTGCACATAAAAATTCCATTCTTTGCTCCTTAGTTTTACAGAAGGGATCTATCCCTCCACGTATCCCAGTGATCCTCCCGGGAAGGAGAGAGGGATGCAGATAGCTTCTGGTCGCGTGTGTGAAGGTCAGAGGACTCATGGAAACAAATGGCATTTCCCTTCCCTGGCTTATTTGCCCTCAGTCACCTGAGCTGGAATACAACACACATCAGTGCTGCCCCAGAGAAGTGGTGGATTCCCAACACTGGAAGCTTTTAAGATTCGCCTGGACAGGATGCTGGGGTATCTAGTCTAGGTCATGCTTTGCCTAGAAATGTTGGACTAGAAGATCCTTGAGGTCTTCCAGTCTGGTATTCTGTGATTCTATGATTCAGTGCTGTGCTTTGAGCCCAAGAAATTGGCAGGATTCCACAGGTGGATCCAGGGTGAGTGCCGCAGGGTTCCTGTGGGATTCCTTATGGCAGAGTGTACTCACTGGGCTGCCCACTGGAACCGGTGTCAGCAGCAGCTCTGTCATCTGCTGCACTCCTGGTGCAATGCCTCAGCATGCAGCCTGAAGTTGCTCCAAAGCACCCTGGCCGACCATAGCAGCCCAAATATGTGATATGAAGGCATCTGCCTGAGCACACAGTGGAGGTGGATGGCTGGAAGGGGACCCTCTGAACAGCAGAGGAGCACAGCTGGGAAGGGAAAGCGCTGTTGAAACTTACTGAGCCATCCGAAGGTTTCTCCTCAGCTTAGGTAACTGACTCCTGGCAACCTGCCTGTTTCAGGGCTCATGCCTCAAACAAGCACAGGCTGTCTGGCATTAAACTTGCCACTGCCAGGAGGTGTTCATGCAGCCCACTGAATCCTATCTATCACCTGGTGCTACCCAGACACTGGTCCAAAACACACTGGATACTAGGGAAAGTCGCAGCCGAGCTGAGACATTGCCAGCTGCCACGTTTCCTGTTCCCCTGCCTCAGATAGCCAGCTGGAGCATGTCATAGTTTCTCCTTCATGAAAACCAAAGCTTGAGGGTTGTGTGGAAGAGCAAGGACCTGGCAAGGTGGTATAATAGCCTGTGTTTGGGACATGGCTGTGACACACATCTAGCCCTCAGTGGTGGTGCTCTGATGTAGGAGTAACCAGAGGCCTCTGCGTCTGAGAGGAGTCTTAGGTGCCCTCTACTACCATTTTAGACCTGGCAGCTGACTGTGGAAACTTCCAAAATAAAGAGCCAACAGTTTGGCTGGGATTTTATTTTGAAGGCCAATGTGGAATAAAGAGCTTAATGTTTCTTTAAGACTCACAGGCTAGCAGATGTCTTGCAGCAAGCAGAAGCTTCCTAAGGTGCCTCTTGACAGTCAGCAGTTTGCTGTGATACTTCAAGAGATGCTCTGGTTCTTGCATCATCTCTGCAGAAATGCCTTTATATCTGTTACTGACTATTTACCATTCACCTAATTTTTGACCTGGTCTTAAATCTTTTTGAATGTGGTTATCACAATGAGGTTGTCACTGGACCGGCTTGGACTGACTGATTATTTACTTGCAAATAGTATGACAAACCTCAGATTTTAATTATGGTTTAACCCAAATTAAATATTCTTTGTTTTTCAGTATCAGCTCTGTACACATGTTCAAAACCTGATGACAAAAAAGAAAAAGAGAGTGTATTATTGGATTAAATTAATATTTAGACATCTATCTCCTGTATATATTTAAATGCAGAAATCCTTCCCAGTCTGAAATCAGCAGGCTTGTGTTGATCTGTATGATCAAGACAATCTTCACAGTGAAAAGATCAAGGAACTTACCTTACAAAAAGATGCCATGCCACTTCTAGTCCATTAAAGACTAGTCAGGAATGGGTTATTTAGCTCAACTCTTATAATGTGGCAGTGATTTTTGCTAATTTTTTTAATCCCTAAACTCTCCCTGACAGATGGTCTCCTGCCTTTTAGTATCTCTAGTGATGATGAGGCTAAAACCTTCCTTGGCAGCTTGCTCTATGGCTGAACTTTTCTGAAAGCTGTAAAGGTTCGCTTGTACTTAACCTAAATCCTCCCTTCTGCCATTTAGATTAATTTGTTCCAGACCAGCTATACCCAGTTCCCTGATCTTATCTCGTAGGTCTCCTTTTCCGATCCCTTTAATCATTTTTTGTTATTCTCTTTTGAACTCTGCCAATTTATCTGTTGCCTGAAATGAAATGTAGACATCCAGATGAAACGCAACCAGTGCCAAGCACAGCAGCATAATTATCTTGACTATATTACAAATGAAGATCTCCTTACCACAAATTTACATGGCTTTTGGCATTTTTTGTGACAGCATTATTTTGTTGGCTGAGAGTCAGAACATAATTTTTCCATGAATATGGAGCCTCTGCAGTCTCTCTCTCTAATTCCCCCTTCTTTTCTGCAAGAGACTATGTTGGCTGTAAAGCAAATTTCTTAATTTTATAGTCCCACTGCACCTCTGCAATATCGGGATGATAAAGAAATCCAGAAAAATGTCTTTATCTGCAGGTTTTGACCTCCAAATTGAGCAGGAGTTATATTTGGTTCAGATTTTTTTGTGTGCTTTCTCCTTTCCTATTTCTATATTATTACAGTCAGGTGCAGAAGCTTCAAAAATCTCTAAATCAAACCTTTTTTGATGCTCAGAAAAGATTTCAATGATTTTGTTCTTAAAAGTTATCTTGCCTTTACTTGTGATGATTAATTATTTGTTAAGAAAAGTCTGAATATCCATACCTAAAAATAGCTCTTAAAATAAGCCTGAGGACTCTTGCCTCTTTTCAGTGTGTTGTGATTTAATGGTCTTCACAAAGGCCAAACCAATATTATTACTCACATTTGGTAGTAGTTTCCACCATAAATAGTCCCACTGAAGTCTTGAGGACTAATGTGACAGAAGGAGGGTATGTGAGGGGGTGATCTCTTGGCCTCATGAAGTACACAAAGAATAGTTACTTTCTGCACTTTGTTTACAGCTGTTGGTGATACGATATCTCCATTTTTCTTTAACCACTGTAATTTCTTCTTGGAAACCAAGTCCGCATTTAAGATAGTGAATGATAAAAAGAAATAACCACAAGATGGTGGCAATGGTTAATATCAACAACAACAACAACTACAGCATGGGGAAAATTGCAAAAGACTGGCATTTCTCCCAAACACATAAAAATAGTTCAGAGCACATACAAAAGCCATAGTGACACAGTTCTTCGTGTGTCATGGGGATAACTATAATCCTCTTCCTGGTGTGGCCGAACTCAGTTGTTGTGGTGACAGCAAATTGGCACTTCTCAGCAGCAGAGACCTTTGCTTTCCTCTGCCCCTGCCCAGGGTTGGTGCCACCCCACTTTCTACACTCCTGTGCAGGTGATGCAGTGCCGCCTGCAAGCCATATGTGGGAAATGTGTCTGATCCCCACTTTAATATCATATGGAAGTACAGGGGTCCCTGTTGTAGGACAATGTTTTGTTTGTTTTAAATCTCTGATTGTCAGATTAAGACAAAACTCAGCCCTGTCCTGCACAGCCTTGAGGTGACATTTGCTTGCAGGGTAATTTGTTAGCTGATGGAAACACACATCTGCCTGCCTGGCAGGGCAGCTGACTGGCCTGAACTGGAAAACCTCATTTCCAAAAGTCCAGGCAGCCCAAAAATAAGCATCAGCACTAGACCTTTTAGTTGATAAGGCAGAGGTGGAGGAGTCAACACACTCCCCTAAAGCTTGGGGTGGTTCCAGCACTGGGTTCTGCTTGTCAGGCTCCAGCAAGTGGGAAAGAGGACAACGTGGACACACTGGTGGGAGACGGTCTCAGAGCATGGGAGCAGAAGAGAATGAAGGTGATTGATGTAGTGGAAAGGGAAGGGTTATGGGGATGGTGAGGGGACATACATAATGATAGTGCACTAAGGAGGAGGCATAGGGTGTGGGCAGGGAATTTCAGTAAGAAGAGTGGGTGGAGGGGGAGCAGTGGCAGGGAAGGGAAGCAATTGCCTGATGCTGAAGAGCTGGAGCATTTCATTTCCCACTCACTCTTTTTCTGATATAATGAATTACTTAGATATTTCCCATTCAGTTATGTAAAACTAAACACTGTAGCATTGTCTTTAGGGGATACCTGGGAAACATTGCAAGCGCTGAGGCATTGCAATGAGTTCAAGTTACGCAAGGCAATTGGCAGGCATTTAGGGATCACAGCTGTGCTGTGTAAACTCTGTCTTGGAGTTCAAAATAAAAATGTCAGTATTTGATTGGTATTCCTGTAGTTTGCCCTCTAGACTTTCCCTGACACATGGTAACTACAGTCTCTGGAGATCACACAAAATCTCTCCTGCATCTAAGGCTTAAAAAGTGAATAGGGAGACAACATATTTGGAGAATTTAAAATCACTGTTAAAAGAGAAAGCAATTCTACCTCAGTGGAATTATTCTGCCATCAATATTCCTCTGACCATAGAGGGTTTTCTTTACAAAGGATAAGTTAACAACTGGTTTTATCTGGTAAATTAAAACGAACAAAATACGATTTGGAAGTAGGTAAACACAGAAGTCATTTTCTACCCTGCGTTAGCTCACATCTCAGTGGATATTAGGCCTGCATTTATTGAAAGATAGCTTATTGCCTTGGACATTGGGATTTTAATAGAATGCAGTACAAACTCCAGTTTATTGACATCTGCTGCAAAGCAAAAAAGATGAATGATTAGCTTCTCTATTTCTTCTCTTTTTCATATTGCTCTGCGAATGCACACAAGGGAAAGGCATGCATTATGCATCATGTTATACATACTTTTATACAAAAGAAGTGATTGTTGCATAGTTAAAGAAGTGCTGTCCACTACTGTAAGCTTTTCTTGCCATTACAGTTACCTACATTTATTCTGTACATAAGTTATCACCCATCATCTGTATTAAAAGTCCATTATTGTAATTCTGTGCTACACATTGAAATTGCAGTCCTGCAAGCTTTGTAGTCAATAAGACTTATTTAAATAAGCAATTTTCAATATTATTTGTAGTTTATAGCTGCCAAATCTTCATGGACTAGCAACAAAGAACAAAGTAACAGCGTAAAAGTAAAAAGAGTAAAGGAAATCTAGTGAGAAGGGAAATTCTCTTGATGACATTTTTGCCTGCATAGAAGCAGTCCATTCTTCCCTGAGGAAGCAAACACAAAATGATGAACATTCCTTTTTCATCTCCACAGCATCCCCTCAGTGCCAGTGCACGGTCAGAGCTCTGGCTCACACCAGAGATGTGCAGCTGATACACAGGAAAGCAGGCACTGGAGAACAGTCATGCCTGCACCAACATGACTTATGCTTTGTTTCTGCCCTTGAATTGTATTTTCATCGCGTACCACCTCACTGTGTAAGCAGCCCAGCAGCGTGGAGCAGGAGGCTGGCCTGCAGGACTGCAGCACAAGGATGTGTTGAAGAAAGGTGAGATAAAACTCTTGGATCTGCTTCCCCAATGCTGGTACTGAAATTTATCACCTCAAAATTTATCACTCCATGTCTGTCTGAGAGTCTTCTAAAACAGCCTTCCCACAGCCTGCTCTTGCTGGTGGATGCAGGCATGGGTGGGCAGCCCATGGGCAGCTTTGGTGAGGTTTATTGTGTTCCCAGACAACAAGACCTAAGGGATAATAAAAAGGGTCTCAAAGTATGTGTGCGTGGGGAAGCACTGCTTCATTTGAAAGGATATTTATCAGACAAACTTGAAGACATCGCCTAGTGCCCTTTTCAATTCACAATGCTGCAGAGCAGCAGCTCGCTTGCTGATTCTGAAATGTCCTCACTCTCTGCCTTGGAAATAGCAAACGACATGTAGGAGATGGATGTAAGACTTGCAAGACAACACTGAAAAATTATTTGCATCACAGGAATACAAAATCAGATGGCCGAGGAAGATGCATTATCACAGAAAGTTGATTTCTCAGCTGCTGTATTTTAGGGAGTGCCTTAGCTGTTGTGGCATGAACTGGCACATGCTTGTGTTGGTTTTACTCTGCCCTAGCAACCAAATTTCACTCTCTTGACTTTCCTGCTGCTTCTTGCTGAAACACTCCCAGACGAATAGCTTTTCTGTTGATACACTACAGATAAGGCTTGATTGGGTTGCTGGAGTCAACACTATTATTTTTAGACAATAGGCTGAGGCCTCTGATGCAAATCAAATTTAAAAGGTTACTTCTGTTTGTACACTTTAGGCTATGTTATTCCCTTTTGTGAATCCAGTTTCACATGCTCTGTCAGCAGCAATATTCTTTAGGGGAGACGATTATCAAGGCCAGTTAATTCCCTTTGCTTGTCTCTTCTTATTATAAAATAACCTGTTGGTTTCCACTGAAAAATATCTTATCTCTTGGCAGATAGGAACACTTGTATTAATGAACTTGGGAGTTAAGTATTACAAAGGCTACTTCTTATTCTGATAATTTCTGGAAAAGCAATCAGTTTTGTTCTCTCCCTACAATACCAGTTGAATTACAACAAAAACAAGACTTGCCGAGCTTATGTAAAGCTGGATCACACTTCAGACTGTATTTTTGTGCCTTCTTAGGTTTACTGAAGTCCCAGAGGATGAAATTTGCAAAAGCAAGTACCATTTAAAGTCATTGGCACTTATGCACTTTAATCTCCTGGGTGCTTTTGCAAATCTTTCACAGCCTGTATAAATGTGCTATATTCAACTGCAGCAATTCCATGATGGATGAGGTTTCTGCCAAGCAGAGAGGTTTAGCAACATCTCTCTTCATAGTGAATCGCACTGTTATTAACAAGCTCTCACCTAAAGCAAAATAAATCTGACTTAATTTGCACCCGCTTCCAGTTATTAGCCGTCCATTTATAAACATAGCTTCAGTGACATCTGATTATTTCTTGTCATGTCTGTCAAAAATAAAAACAAATAAATTCTGTCTTGTTACTTATCTGCATCTATTAGCAGTTGTGCAAGATTTGCATGCAAAGAGAGTTTTAAGAACCAATCTTATGAAACCAGTATTTTCCTCACTACTGTTTGACTTAATCTCAAACCTGCTCTGCTTTTTGAGAGCAGTGGTGCCTGTAATTCCTGGCAGGTGCAATAGTATTGCTGAGAAACAGCTACTACAAACATCTTTCTGGGGCTGCAAAGTGGAAGAAGAATGTCAGGTGTCTGAATTCATCAGGGGAATTGTTCAGCAGCCTGCTCATCTTCACGCCTGGGAATGTGCTCTTGTGAGCTTCTTGTTGCTATCTCTGCTGCATTAGAAATGGCTGAACTTGAGAAGGGAGCACATCCTTTTCAGCTTCTGCAGTTACACGGAACATATCTGTTCAGCAGAGTCCAGCTTTAATCTGGAGAAACAGGACCTTTTCTGGTGCAGAAATTCCTTTTACTGGAGGGCAAACCAAGCCAACTTTTTGGCTATGTAGGTCATGCCATAAGCCTCAAAGGCTGCAGCAAGCCACCTTCCAATACGTCCTTGAAAGTATCCAGCCTATTTCTCCCATCAAAGAAGATTCTGCTTGAGATAGAGAGGAGTTTATCCCTTTCTCAGATAGAGTTGATCCAATCCATTACTCCTTCACTATTTATATAGCATCTACATTCACTACTGCAGTGCTTATGTTAGAAATGCTTATGTGATACCAGATGTAAATAGTTAATAGACTGGAAAGTCACAGTTAATGGAGACTTGAAAACACATCTAATAAATCTCACAGCAACAGAGGCCGGGCCTTAGAGGTGGACTTCTTGCAAACCAGTTTTTACCAAACTTGGAAAAAAATGGGAAATTTGTAAACTATACTGAAGATATAACTTTAAATGAGGACACGAGGCTGTTAATTGTATAACCTAGGATATTTGTGACTTCCCTTCATGGTGGTGTAAGGCTTTTCATCCTACAGTCAAAAATCTATTGGAAATTGTCAGTAGGAAACTAATAATTCTCATAGAATCTTTCTTCCTCTGACCTGAAAAGAAAGAAAGAAAAAAAAGAGCTCATTTCTACAGTCTGGCTTCTTTGATTAACAGCACCAAATATTTTAGATAAATCTGTTTCTTGCTTACGTACAATCAACCAAGTTAATTGATCAAAGTGAGACTCTTTCTAAACACACTGTTCAGCAGAATAACCATACTGTTCTTCCATTTAGTGCAACATGAGAGGCTCTGTGTTCAGCTGAAATTTTAGAGAAGTGTACTGCACCTCTGCTACCTAACTTGGTAACAGCTGCATTGTTAAAATAAGAAGTAAATCTCAGTCTCTGGGGTTAAAAGTTCTCTTTTCTTTTTTGACTATTTTTCATTTTATCTTTTTACTTTAGGTTTTGTTTTGTTTTGTTTTTGTTTTTGTTTTTGTTTTTTTTTGTTTGGTTTTTTTTGTTGTTTTTTTTTTGTGGTTTTTTTTTTTTTTTTTTAGGGTGATTTCTTTTGTGTGTGTGTTTGTCTGTTTGGGGGTTTAGTTGTTTTTTTTATGCATGGTTTCCAGAGTCATGTAGAAGGCACTATTTCTCCTGGAACAAATAAGGCCCGACCTTTTAAAACTTTGTTGGCATATTGATGGATGATTGTCTTTGTACTTCAGTAATGGAACAATTTAAGCAGTTGGGATTTTTTCTGGGCACTGGGCTATAACTATTCTCTTTTCAAACTGTTATACTTTGTGAGTTTAGAGTGAGGAGAAAACAAAGTGTAGTACCTTTTCTTAGCTATGGTATTTAACTTCAGACCTTACAGGATTATCTAATTAAGTTCATTAACTAAACTGTCAGTCAGGGAACAGATTATTTTCAGCTCTTTTCTGTTGACAAAAGATCAATATAAATAGGTTCTAGATGTTTCTGGCCAGTGCATCCAACTGTTTAGCTGTACATATTGGGGCTGTTCAAATTGGGGCTGTTCAGCCTGGAGAAGAAAAGCTGTGTGGGGACCTCATAGCAGCCTTCTAGTACCTGAAGGAGGCCTGCAAGGATAAATAGAATCATAGAATGCTTTTGGGTTGGGAACAGGTTGCACAAGGAAGCTATGGATGCCCCATTGCTGGAAGTGTTCAAGGTCATGTTGGACAGAGCCTTAGGCAACGTGGTCTAGTGGAAGCTGTCCCTGCCCATGTTGGGGGGGGGGGGGGGGGGGTTGGAATTGGATGATCTTGAGGTGTCTTTCTACTGAAATCATTCTATGATAGCCCATGTGGGTGCAAACACATGCACGTTTTAAGAATTCTGGAAGACAAAGCATTTAAATCTGATATTTTGATGTGTACAAAATCTGCATTGCATGTAAGAGCTCTAATAATCCCTTGTGTGCAGGTATTTGGTTCTTTCAAAAGTGTGTGCATGACCTTTAAGAGAAATTACTCTTTGGCGAACCTTCTTGAGTGGGTTATTTCTGCTTTACAAATGTAGCTTAGTTCAAGGCCGAGGGGAAACTAATGGGAAGTATATTCACCAAGCAGTCATTTTCTCTAATTGAATTACTGGAGAGGAAAATCTAGAGGAACTGGTGTCTGACCAGTTTGCCTTGGAATCTAGCTAGGGAGAAATGAGTGACAGAGTTCTTTGGCAAGACAGGTAGTGCCATTCTAGGGTGAATATAAGAGATAGCATAAAAAATCAGCAACCCTTTGGAGAAGCATGCTTCCCTTAGCTTTCCAGTTTTTTTTTTTTCTTTTTCTGAATTTTCCATCGGCTGTGACATCTAAAATTCAGTTATTAGGTACTTTACTTTCTTGTTTAAGATATTATGTAAGTTCAGTGTAACTGTAATGCATATTTGTATTTCATAATCTTTTCTTGAAACTTCTTTGCATGTGTGAGCGAAGCTTAAGCCTTAAGGGATTTAATATTTAGCATATTTCTGCAATCTGGCAAGGTTGTCTTTCTGCTGATATATTTGAGTTAGGAATTTACACAGCAAATGCCATAACTATTAAGAGTGAGAGAAAGCTAGAATTCTGAAAAAATAAGACATTTAGAAATAGAACATGACCTTCTCTAAAGCAGTATTCCTGATGCCCTCTGCAACATCCATGTACCCTTCTCTTAATATTTCAGTTCCCATCATACATGGTGCAAACATAAATCTATCAGAACTTTCCACCTTTTGCAAACGTCTAGAGTTTTCAAAGTCACCTTTTTCCTTCTTTCAGAAAGTGTAATTCCAACAATGATTAAAAATTTTCTTCTCAGAAATCAGAATGCGGATTCAGCTATTTGAGAACAAATGTGCAGCAGTGAATTAAATAATTTCACATATTTATTTTAAAGAATAGTTTCTGTTATGAACAAGTAGTCTATCATCTGTTCTTTGTTGTAATTTAACTTTCAGCTAATGAATGATGTCAAACTTCAGCACATACAGAAGATTGTTCTAATTTTAAGATTGTCATAGTTTTCAGCATTAAAAATACAGCATTCACCCATCTACCTCTTCACCATCTCTAAGAGGCTTAAGAATTACAACTTTTCAAATATAAACTAATACTAAAAAGTCTTTTGTTATATCTGCAGAACATCTTTAGTCTTTTTGTGCTTTCCTGTGCAGAGCTAAGTACTCTGTGCCTCAAAAATTCCCATTTGTCAAGGCTGAAATGAGTAATCTGCTAGTGAAGAGGGAAATGTGATGAAAACCTCCTGTCCTAGAGGCTTTAGTGTTGAACTGAAGTCACAGGGGGAGCATGCTTGCTGTTTCCGCAGTATATGAGCTAAACAAGCATCAGCATCCAGTAATTCTCTTTTCCATTACTTTGAAGGCAGAGTGATTGCTTCAAAAGTCAATTTCAGAGTCACCAGCTGCACATCATGATATGTTGACCAGACAGCTTTATGGTAGTATACTACATGCATTTACAAACAATGCAAATGATTCACTTTAATCTTGAAAATATTTATGCCGATTTGTTCCTTTTTCAACTAATAGCACACCGGGAGACAAACTTCAGAAGTATTTTGGTACTGCTTTAGCTTAAATCATCAGTGGCCACAGGAAAACAAGTTCCACTTCTTTCAACAGGTTTTGCTAAACTCTGCAGCTGAAAAAGGAGCTGATATTTTGCTAATAATGTATGAAAGGCGCTTGCTATCAAGGTCCATCTTTTTAATGTGTGAAAAGTCTTGGAAAACAACCTTTTGTCATTAATTGCTGATGAGAGCAAGCATACACTATGTGATGCTGGACTTTTATGCTACAACAGACATAATGCCTTCCATAGTCCCACATTTCTAAACAACAAAAATGTTTTTTAAATCATTCTCAGAAGCTATGCTAGATCTATAATGATGAAGTGCTCTGCAGGCTGCCTTGCAATTAGCCACTGTGTTTCAATACCACGCTAGGAAACTGGAAATGGTTCCAGTTGAAGCTGCACTAAATCTCATGTCTGTTCTCACCTCCGCCATGCAAAATCATCCACGTAATCGTTGCAGTGCTTTTTCTTCTTTTTGGAGGTGAAGTTTGCCTTACTGATGGACCTTTACTACTGTAGTTACTTTTATAGTCACAGTACATGAAAGAATGTAGTTTGACCAGCTGATATAAATAAATACTAATTTCAAAATTAAACTGTGGTTCTGCTGACAGTTCTGCTTCCCTTGTGTGTTGGACTAACAAATGGTTCCAGATGCTTTGCCACATACAGCTACTATTTATTGCCTGAAAAAAAATAAATCATGGAATAAACTGATCATCAAACACTAAGCTACAGTAAAATGCCAGAGCAATCTTCACCGAGCCTGCCAGGATAAAGCTAGATATTTAGGAAAACTGCAGCCTTCTGGAAGAGAATTAAAGTTTTTGCTCTTTAGAATTGCAGTTCTCCTTGTGGCTGAAGGCACATTTGTATGAACGACATTAAAACTGAAGACCCTTTGGTGGTAAAGTGTAAACTTGTATTGATAACATTTTAGGATTTACTCTCAAGCACCAGCATCATCTGGGGAAGCAAAGGAGCATGTGGTAGCCAGCTCTCAGAAGCTGGTGGCAGGCAGGAGAAGTTCTCACCATCACTCCCTGGATAGTGCTAGGTCTTTGGCTTTGCCCTTCTATAGCTTGTCTCCCAGTCTTTCATCAACTGCAGCCTCAGCAGTAGGGTATGGTAGAGGCCCCAGCAGCTTGATCTCTCCTCTTTGAGGTAGTGGAGCCTGGATAACGTTTTGCTGAGCTCTGGAGTGCAGTTTTGCTGAGAAGCCCACCAGAAGGATAACACCATGGATAAAAGCCTAGGTCTTGGAATGTAGTATAGGCAAAACTCTTGCAGCGAAACATTTGTGGTTGATTTGGCGCCTTACCCTTTGCTCAAATGGCATAGGAATAAAATAAAGGTTGGTTCTTTAAAACAAGGTGATATAGTCACTTCATACAGTGCTGGTGGAAAGGATTCAGATTTCAAGTGTCTCTTTTAATAATTATTATTTTGAGGAACTTGGTATTTTCTTACTTTGGACAATGCTATTCTTTTGTCAAATATGCCATCCACAGGCAACAGAAAACCATAAACCCCACAATCCGTGCCGGCTTCTCCCTTTTGCTAGAGCCTTTCTTGTCACAGACAAGCTACTCCCTTCTGAAATCAAATCCAGGGCAAGATATCTACTTCAACTAGGGCAGAAAGCAGCTCCTTTCTCTATTATTGCAGTTTGGGGCTCCAATACATGATTGCTGAGGGAGCATAAAGTTCACCTTTTTGAATAATCAAATTTTGAGCTTTCATCCTGCTAAAGTATCCCCTAGTCCTGATACTTGAAGGAATGCACGTTCACCAAAGAGAGAGAAAAAAAAAAAAAAAAAAAAAAGAAGAAAATTTGATACAAAATGACAGCAATTCAACACACTCTGTATTTCCAGCAAGGTGAGATTTTTCTCTCCCTCCCCCTCTGTCCTCATCAGACCCCATCTCAGCTCAGCCTTTGGCACAATTTTGTCCTACCAGAGCAGCTTCTTCATCACTTCCGTGACTGCTGCCAGCTCTGGACCATCCCTTTCTTTCCTGTGTTATCACTTAATGGAGTCACGGCATGAGTTGCTGGGCAAATCATGTTTCTCTCTATGATGGATCATTTCCGAAAGAACCACTTTCAATCAGTACCAAATAGTTTTCCATAGGATTGCTGGGTGCTCAGCACTTCTAAAAGCACTTATGTCCTTGGCTGTCTGTGGCAGTAGGAAACCAGATTGAGACAGTGGTTAAAATCACACTTCAGCTTTATTTTATATGTGCAGGTCCAGGTACTTAAAAGGATTTTTGTTTCCAGCAGTGGTGGAAGAGTAGGAGAGTGGTAGAAAGAGTATGAGAAAACATAGGTACCTCTTCTGAATTGCACCAGCCTGTGTTTCACATGAGCAGTTTGTTGAAGGATGACCAGAGGGAAAAACCTTTAATCACAGTCCACACCAGCTGGTTTTCAGTTAGCAAACCTCTGTCACTTCAATCAGTAACCTAGGAGGGAGAGCTGCTGCATCCCCAGCTATTGAGCTATTCCTTCCATCAGCTTATTCAAAAAAAAGTTTTTTCCGATGTTCATCCCCCATTTTACCTTCCTTTGTTCTGCTTCCCACCTTTAACCCTCTCTTGGTGAACAAGATTCTTTATGACCATGGTTACATTCTCAAAACTGCCAGAAAAGGCAAGTGATGGTGTCTGATGAGAAGAGGCAATCAGCCTTCAGCCGTCAGGCACCCTTCTCTCCACATAAGCAGGAAACTTTTCACAATTCAAGTTTGTTTATTTCCTGAGCTAGCTACAGGCCATGAAATGCTAATATTAACGCTGCAAGCACATTACTGCCTCTTTAATTTATTTCAGCTAACTTCTGTTGATGGCATTTGGGTAAGCTAAACTGCCAGTTGAACTGAATTTGTTGTGCAGTTCAAAGAAAAAACAAGGCTGGAAATAGATCTGTATTCAGAGGCATCCAATTAGGAAAACATCATGATCGTCAATGCAAATGTTTTCCAAGGCACTGCATCTGTGCACCATGCATCAATTGCATACTGAGATTGCAACATCCTTTTTGCAAGTAAAAAAGCCATTTTATGAGAAAAACATGCACTTTCAGTCTGCCTGTGTGAAAGAAATAGCAACCCTCAGGTTTTGGTGCTTAAACCCCTGTGTGTAATTTTCCTCAGTGAAATAAAATTAGAAGGAAAAATGAAGGAAGTAAGAAGGAAAATTATCAGGGCAGGATGTAACATAAATCCTTGCAACACTTGTTTGCTGAGAGTTGTGGTTTGAAAGTGCTTGCTCCTATAGCATTAGGCTGCATTCAAACACTGCTTGATGTGGAAGGTGTCAGTCCAAATGGATCACTTTTGCAGGCCCAAACACTAGGAACTGCTCTGAGCACTCTGATCTGTGCCCTCCTTTTTCACCTCCTGTTTTAATAAGTGTTTAGGTATTTTACTCCACTTGCATGTGAGTTTATATGTGTGCACACAGGTATATGTACTTACATATACCAAAAAAGTAATGCTCCTTCCTGGGCAGTATGAAGGAATCAAGGGCTTGGGGTTCAACTTGTAGCTAGACCAAAAATAAGACTGATAATTGACAAGATTCTCCACTCTTACATCAGTCTTTCTCACAAATCTGTGGTTCAATAATTCTTTTTTTTCCTTCTTTTACTTCTTCACTGTAGAGAAAAAATGAAGGCATTTTCTTCACTGGGCGTGCTTCCAGATGTGAGATCAGCTTCTCTGCAATCAGAGCTCTTAAACCTGGTGCAAGTTACACATAGGACAGGCTGATCTTCATAGGAGTATGAGGGAGAGTCTCTTCTATATGTAAAATAACTTAGTCCGTTATATACTTTTACTGTCTTTCTGTATCTTGCTACTGATGGAAATAAACTTTCTACAAAAGATGAAAAAAACTAATCGGAACATCATTAACGATTAAAAGCCTTATTGGAAGAGAAAAGAAAACAAAACAAAAAAAGAAAAAATACTGTTGAAAAATCTGCTGAACTATTTTGTAATGTATGAAAGTGAAGTACCAGTATTTCACTAACAACTGGGCTGAAATGCAAGTGTTAATGTTCTTACGCATATATTGTTAGCGAGATTTGGGGGAGTTTTTCATTAAAGCATTTAAAATTTGAAAGCATCAGAAGTGCTGTGGAGTGTTTTTCCTGTGATTCTAAAGTGTTATAAAAATCCTTCAGTATCTGTACAAACTCTCGCTAAGAAAAAAAAAAAGAACTTGCTTCTAGTGACTAAACCTGACTAAAAATAACTAGTCCATCAAACTAGAAGGAATAAGCAATTTTATTCAAGTTCATTTTGGGATTTGATTATTCTTTTGGAAATGGTAGAAACAGTACTCCTGAAAATCCAGGCAGAAAACCAGGTTGATCTCCTAGGCCTGTTTAGTTACTTCCCTTTATGAAAACACATAGCTCTCCTCTTTTCTTGGAGTAAGAGCAAATTTCTGGCTGTTCACATCTGTAGAAAACTGCTTTTCAGGAAGAATTTATTCAGCAAGCAAGTCATTACAGTTCTATTTGTAGAACAAATGGGTCTTTAATGGTTCACAGTCTTATTTGAATATTCATGCTAATGTGCATTTTTTCCTGATAGGAAATAATCATGTGATAACCAAGCACTCCGATTAGCTGCAAGATGCAGTTCTTTTAGGAAACTAATTTACACAGATTTTTGATGAGATTGAGGAAACTACTATGTTAATTAGGGAAATTAAAACTACCATAAATTTTCTACCTGTCCCAGCTCTAGTATATATAATATACCATTTACAGCAGCAGTACTTCCTAAGGATCTCCCTGCTTATAAACGTTAAATATCCTGACTGTCCATCCTGAATATAGAAGCAAAGCAGTCACTGCAGATCCCACTACTGACTGCAAAAAAAATAAATAAAACTATGACAAAAAATGAGGAAGAAAATAAATGAAAATGGAGAATGTAAGCAAGTATTCTGACTTGACTGATATGGTGTCATAATTCATAACACTAGATTCAGTGAAGTCAACTGTTCATGTTAAAGAAGGATGTTCTCACTAATATCCTTGGTTACAGGTACATGTGCACATGCTCACTAAATATGTTATTTTGCTATAACCCGAAGCTCTTTTAATTTCACATTCCCAAAGTCTGCAATTACACAGCACAGCCCAGTGCCATCACTGACTGACAGTTTCCCACAGACAACTTTTTAACTGCCCTATTGGAAAATAAATGGGAAAAAAAACTTTGTTAATGTCCTATTGGAAACTGAAAGGAAAAAAAAAGTTTAACAAATGCTTGCAGTAATAGTTTTTGGCAGAGTGTTATAAAACTCTAGTAAGGTAGGGACTGATTATGGTTCTTTGCGTATTTTACTTCCTGCCTAAAAGTACCAGTAATGCAAAACATATTGGAAAAGTCTTCAGGGACTCTTTTTTTTTAAAAATTCTGTCTATTAAGCAGTATAATTACAAAGTGTATTTACAGATTTTTTTTTTTTCTCTAACTAATTGTCCTAGAGAGAACTATTGTTTTCTGTCATATATTAAAGACTACGAGAAGGAAGTGAAAGAAAAGAGGAACCCCAAAGAGTTTCTATATCATTACCCATTTATTAAAGCACTTAAGAGTGTGTACTAGCCACGCATTTTTATGTGAGATCCATTACAAAAAGTAGTAGCCCTACTGATCTGATGTAAGTTTTGCCTTGGGGACTGAACTTCATAGCCAGAGCTTTAGGCATACCCTTGTTTAACTGGTGATCAGGGACTTGTGGTTGCAAAAACTAGAAGTTAAAAGCCTTGCTGACAAGCTAATAAGGTTGGGAGAAATGGAACTACACAGTGTCGCACAGAGAAACAATTGAGGGAGATTAAAGTTCTCCCAGAAGAACTGAGAAAAATTGATGCAAAATTTACAGGACTTGTTACGCTAACTTCTGCTATCTGTCTTTGCTGCACTCTCTTATTTTCACCTGCTGTCTTTTTAGCTTGCTACATAAAGAAAATAATTGCATGTATTTCCTTTAGTCTCTAAGTAAGCAATTGACGAATACTCAAAATCTTGTGCTGGATGACCTTTAAAGGTTCCCTCCAACCCAAACTATTCTATGATTCTATGAACTCCACCATGCATGCTATTGCACAGTCCACTCTAAAGGTGAAATACTACTCACTGAAATACTGACTGGGGCAGAAGGAGGACAAGGAGAGGGTGAATTACCTCTCCTGACTCTGGAGTGTGGACATGACCTAAGGCAGTTGGCTGTACACACGCATCTATATTGTCACATTCGTACATTTTTACCTTATGTATAAAACATGCCTGTGACCCTAGATGCAGACCCTTATGCTCCACAGACATTAGTATATCATAGGACTGTCAGAGCACATCTTTATTAGGTCACCTAAAACTAAAGGATTGCCTATTTATATATATACATTTTTTTTGCACTAGGAGCTCCATCTAAGTATTCTCCTTCTCCGAAGCTCATTTTGCTTTTTGTTTGGTTTCCTATAGCAGATATTTTGGCTGACAAATTCACATTTTTGTCCTCTAGTAGGACACTTAGGAAAGTCGATAAGATTTGGGAAGCCTCTTCACAATGTCTGAACTTAAGCCAGATCACAGTGATATTAAATTAACTCCTTTTAATAATTCATTGCATCAGAATATGGTTTACTTTTAGCTAGCTCTTACAGAAGAAAAAAGGCATTTGGCTTCTGAGATTCATCTTGCAGAGCTGATGAATTGCTCCCAGGCTGCTGTCCAGATGGTCCTCCAAGCTGGGCTGCCAGAGAAAATTCACTGTATCTTCCCTCTCTTTTCCTTCCCAACACTCTGAGTAAAATACCTCCATGCCTTGTGCCAGCAGCAGCCCTGATACAAAAGGTGATAAATCAAAAAGGCAATTGCCTGCATATCTTCCCATTTTCAAAAGAAAAGGAAAGCCTTTCACCTACTGATGGACAGGTTTAATTAAGCCTTCTCTCCTCAGTTACCACAGACAGTACCATATCTCAAGCCCCTGCTACTCCCTGAACAGAGGAGCTGTTACACATTGCAATGTTTGGGATCGTGACAGGACAAGCAACTCAAGCACAGTGCAGAAAAACAACAGTGGTTTTCGACAGATAGGAAGTAGGGGCTGGTTTTGGCTTGAGTAGCATGATATGTCCATGAGAAAGTAGCAGTTTGTGTTCAGCTAACGCTAGTCCTGCTGCAGCTGTGGTGGACTAAGGCTGCTATGTGAAGCAAGTTTTGCAGAGAAATAGACAATTATTTGTTAGCATAGCTGGTATAAAAAAGGGGAGAAAGACAAATTTGGGGTACATGAGCCCTGAAAATGGCCTGCAAAAGAGCTCATCTGCCTGAACACTTTTTTTTCCAGCCTTTGGTCTAACAAAAGTTATTCCCCATACAATTTACTTCACTTGTATTTACCTAAAAGTTAATATATTACCTCATACCTGTATGTGAATTGAAGACATACTGGTTATATTACAAGCATACATTAATTTAAACGTGTGCATACACAGGTGCCTGTAATTCAAGCAGTGTGTGTTACACATAGACATGCAAACCCATGTCTGCATCTGTAGACAGATGCTGTTCTTCCCTAAAAAAAAAAAAGAAAAAAGAAAAAAAGCAAAAGGAAAAGGAGACCTGCTTTATTAGTAGTGCAATTCAGTGTAATATCACCTAGATAAGAGTGATATTCAATTTTACTAGCTGGGGATGTGACCTGTAGCAAGAATTCCCATTATATGGTACCCAGAGAAGGGAAGCAAGGATCTCTCTCTGCTGGAGCTGTTCGGTGAAAGCTTTCTTGTAGAAGTTGCAGCTTCTTTGAAGGTTAACTTTGGGATAGAAAAGCTGTGACCATTGCCCCCCAAGAGTGTAATGACAATTAAAAAATGTTTCATAAAACATGGAAATTAATGTCAATTAGGATTAGTCTCATGGGATATTCTCTCATGGTATGTGATCAAATTACTTTAAAAGCTGTACCTACCACCCTTATTTTTAGAGTCCTGCTGCTCTTCTATTTGTCAGTCGGGAGCTGTTTTTTGCCATCTGACAGATGCTGTCTGGGTTGACTGAGGTCAAATTTAGCATTCAGAAGCACTTATGAGCAGCCACATGAGCACTGCCCAGGTCCCAGAGGTAGCCAAGAAGAGAAAACAGAGGACTTTGGTAAACAGTTCTTTGGATTACACTTTGGATTCAATTTGTCAGATGCACCACCAGCAGCAAAAAAAGAGAAACTGAAATGTCACAAAAGATTGTAACCTTTAAAAAGCCTGTTCCATTTTAAAAGGATACTGCAAAGACAATCACAAACCCATGTCCACATGCCAGCCTGCAGCAGTGTTGTCAGCCTTCAATGACTTCACTATTCCAGCCTGCAGTCCTGCTGGTCTGCAGTGGTACCTGACCTTGGACCCTGCAGGGTGGCGTCAGACGCTGCTCTAGCAGCGTCCCCAAAAAGGACCATTGGGTGCCAGCAAGAGCCTGACTACACTACTGCTCTGGCCACTGTCTCTGGAAAGCAGCATGCAGGGAAACTCATCACAGCCCACCCCAAACCTGTCAGCTAAGCAACATGGTCATGCCATCAATTTTTAATTATATAAGTGCATCATAAACTGAGCTTTGGTTTTGCAACTGAAGGGCATTTTGGCTGCACGTCAAAGAAATTTTGGTGGCTTTCCTTTGAATCTCCTTTTAAAGGGATTGCTGAGCTGTTTGAAGAATTAAGATTATACATAACGTATTCCAGTGTGACCAGCCTTCCTTGTGAAAATCCTAGGATGTTTCCTGTGAATGTGAAAATGCTATTTTGAGAACGAGGAGTATTGGAATAAAGGTGTCTTGAAGTAAAAAACTACTAATGTCATTGACATATTTAGACAGCATAAGAATCTATCTGCATAAGGAAAATCATGTCTGTAGAAATCATGTAGTAAATACTATAGTAGAAAAAGAGACAAATAACAAGTTTTTGCTGAAAGTATTGGAAATACATAATTATTTAATAAATCAGTATTTATTTCAGAATTATAAAACTTTGCAAGTTTTTCTATGGATTAAACATACTTTGTTATAAACATTTTTGATTTTAATTTTCTTCTTTTATTTTCTCTTTTATATATATATTTATATGCATTGATTCAACAGATATTTTCAAGCATTTTTAAGATATAATTGACACCCTTCACTGCTTCTTAAAAACTGACACTTCTTCAAACAGAATATATTTAAGTTTGGACCCAGGAGTATCCTGCTGGTTCAAAACATCAGCTATGAAAGTTATCTGGAAGTCATTAAAATACCATAGATGCTCTTTTTAAACAAGGTCACTGGTTAGCAGAACATCAGAAAGTTTCTGCACACTATAAAGCACGTCAAAAATAACTAGGTTGCAAAGCCAACCATGTGAAGTTGAGAAGTGCCAGAATTAGATACCCCTGCAGTACTAATGGTACTTGCTCTTCTTTGATGAAATGCGTTATGACACAGGGTTTGACTTTATAAACCTATATCCTCCCCCTCTCCCCCAGCCCACTCCTGTTTCTATGCATGGGGAATTACACCTTATTTTCTTTTATGCTACCTGCATTTTATTTAGAGTTCACTGTTCAGAGGCTGAACTGCACATCAATTCATTGGCTCCCTGGAAATTTCATGTTTCTAATTTCATGAACGCTGTCACAATCGTCCAAGTGTTCAGCAAAAATTTCTGAGTTTCTCTGCATGAAGTCATGGTGAGATGAAGTAGCAACTGCCTGCACCCTTTAGCACAAGAAACTAAGGTATAAGGAGATGAAGAACAAACTTTCACTTGATGTTTGGGACCCCACATTATGATCATATTTAAAAAATATTTATAGCATTGTATGTATGCCAGGCTGTGGTGAAACTTGGTAGGTGGCTGCACAGTAGCACTTGTTAAACTGGAAGCCAGAAGTTTCCCCATGACCCTCAGAAAAGTGTACAATCAGAAAACCAGGGAAAAATGATTCTTTTCAAAAATGGAAGTATTTGCCTCCTTCCCAAGGATCAGGACAGGAAAACTTTAGTGCTCTACTGTCAACAACAAGGAGGAAATCAGGTCCTCACAACTGAGAAATTCCAAGTGTAATTCTGCTTCCATGGGAAATTCGTTTTTTTAAATGGCAGAGTAATTTAGCCCAAAAGAGACCTCTGGGATTATCCCTCCCTTACCCAGAGCAGGGCCAGGACAGCTCTGGTCAGTCAGGGCTTGCTCACTCGAATTTGGAGTACCTCCAAAGCTGGAAACCCCACAAATTCTTCAGGCAACTTGCCACTGAGCTTGATTGAGCAGAATCAAGCCCTGCATGAAAACCAATGAGGGCTGAAGTCTCCTGTCTTCAGAATGACCTTGAAGAAAGCATCTGATTCCTGCAGCCTTCCCTTTCTCATAGGTATGATGAGAGGGGGCTGGGAGGGGATATAAAGCTTTCAGACTTCAGAGTTATTCAGTTACACTCCTGACATGTGCTAACCATGACATAGCCAGCAGAAGACTGTACCAGCAGCTTTCACGCTATGAGATGTACAGCTCCTGAGTCTTTAGAAAAAGAAATATTGCTGTACCCTATTAGGAGGGGGGAGTCCTATCTTAGTGAGAATAAGAATGAATGAAAAGCTCAGAGACATCTGAGCTTAATATTCTGCTATCTTTGAGGCGACAGCATGTCACTGTCAGAGCTACAATAGCATTTGACATTGCCACCGTTACTAAATGCTGAAGTTTTAAATTTGGATTAAAACTGTGAAGCGCAGAAACTGCCCTGTTAGCTGTTATCTTGATGCAGAAGCCAGCTGTGCATAACTTTGTCTACATGGCAGGATCTGGTAAATTTAAAGTTGTGGCAAGTTTTCCCAAGGTCTTAAATCTTGTTCTGCTATTTTTCTTTATTACACCATTTACTGTCTTTATTACACACTCACCTGCCTACTTCTCTTATCCTAAACCCTTTGAAGTCTTTGGGACTTCAGCGACTTCAGTAAAAATAGGAACAATTTTGTCCTGTCAGACCTAGCTATGTATTTTACTGGGACTATGTAAACTTTGAAGATGAATTTCTGTTCTCAAACTATGTTAGAAATAAGTCAATATATTGCCAAGTAAATGTGGAAGACTTGCTCTTTTCTCATGGCGTCCAGACTAACGTTCGTTATTGAGTGCTAAAGACTGCTTCAAAGCTCACTTGTTGGAAATTATTTCATCCTTATACAGATAACATGCTAATTTCCTTCAGGAACTGTGTTTTTTGTTAGTGTGCTTGGAAGTTGCTGAAGGGGCTGGGATATACCCTGATTTCCATAGATATTGAGTTCTGTGGTAAGTTCAAATGTGTCAGAGCCAGCTGATTCCTCTGCCGGTTCAGTTGCCTGGTCAGTTGAACAATCAGTAATGTACATGGCAAAGTTTCAAGCCTGTCATGTTTAAGTTCAGTCAGCCACGTAGCTTCCTTGCCCACTCCCCCCCTTCCTCCCCCAGCTCTGCGAGGGCTGGGGAGGAGAATCAGAAGAATGTAACTCCTGCGGGCTGAGACAAGAGCAGTCCAGTAACTGAGGTATAACACAAACCACTGCTGCTACCACCAATAGTAATAATGAAAAGGGAAATAACAAAGGAAGAGAATACAGCTGCTCACTACCTGCCGACCAATACCCAGCCCGATCCAGCAGTGGTCTAGCCCTTCCAGGTAGCTGCCCCCAGTTTACATTGTGGGCATGATGTGCTGTGGTATGGAATACCTCTTTGGTTGGTTTGGGTCAGGTGTCCTGTCTCTGCTTCCTCCAGGTTCCCCTCCTTCCTGGCTGAGCACGAGGCTCAGAAAGTCCTTGGTCAGAGTAAACATTTGAGCAGCAACTAAAAACATCGGTGTTATCAGTGCCGTTCCAAGGCTGAAAGTCAAAACCACAGCACTGCAGCAGCGACTAAGAAGGAGAAAAATGACTGCTACTGCTGAACCCAGGACAAAGCCTCTTTCAGGCCCAGCACACACAGCTAGAGAAGTGCTGCATGGGAACCCTCACTGAAGTGCTAGGCAACTCGTTTTTAACCTGGGCTTGGTATTGGCTAATTTCATCAAGTCAGCTGAGACCCAGAGTTGTCCTGGCTGCACCTTTTTTCAGTGAGCACAGCATGGAGAAAACAAGCCAATGAGATAATCACTGGATGTGGCCAAAAATGTTTTCTGGTCTTCATATAATGAGAGTGCTGGAAATGCTTTCACTTGCCTCCCTGGGCAGAGATGTGTGCATCTTCCCAGGATAATGGAAATCCTGAAAGTTGCCTTTATTTTTAAAGGAAAAAAAAACCCTAACATCTAAATGTTTCCTTCACCTGAACCTGAGCATTTTCCCTAAAAAGTCTCCGACATGTGTTCTTGCCTTGAAGGGATTAAGAAGCTCAACTTCTTGTGAAGAGTAAAGATTAAAATATGAAGTTATAAAAAGGAGGCATCTCCTGAACAGGAAAATTTTTGCCAAAGAGTTGGGCCATAAAAAAGCTGGGATTTGCCTATGAACCCACATGCATCTAAGACAAACCCTTAAGAGTAATATGACTGAAAGTGGCTGATCACTGTGACCTCATGGTGCCGTAGCATTTTTCCTGCTTCCATCTACCAGGTGCAATGCAGTGGTAGTGAAAGGGTGGTGATGATAACTTGCACATTGATCTTGGCATTCTCTGTGCAGGTGGCAAAGAGTGTGTGTGCGTGTATGGGTATGTGCATGTACATCTGCATGCCGTAATCACAGATAAGCTACTCACAGTGCAGGTGGCAGCTGGCTCTGTAATGCCAGATTGACTGGAAATAACCTGCAGTGCCTCTAGTTCGCAGCGCACTAAATCCCTCTGATCTGGCAAAGCATGTTCAGCTATGCTGTACTCCTGCCCCAGGTCAGTAAAGAGCAGCCTAGATCCCAAATATACCCTGTGTGTTGCAAACCACCCATAGGAGCAAATGCACAAACAGATGGTCACATCTACTCTTTCTTTAGCTCCTAAATCCCAAGTCTTCCTCAGGCATAGTCTCCCTGAAACTAGCTTTGCCCTCTCTCTAGGGTTTTGTCTTGGTTCTCTTAGAAATGATGGGAAAACTGCAGTTATTTTTAACAGCACCTCATCAATTGCATGTAGCCTATTGCTTTGGTTCACGGCTTCTCCACCTGAGGTGATTCTGCTTATAAATACTGTAAAGGGTTCACCTTCAAGGATGATGATTTAATTAGAAGTGCAAAGAGCTATGGTCCAACATGTCAGAGACTAATGAAGGAGCTTTTGTGGTTGGTGGAGAGCAGCTTGCCAAGGTATCCATGCATTTCTGTGCATATAAGATGAAATGCAAGTGAAGCTGCTGCCATTCTAAAAGAAGCTTATCAGAGCCTGGGCAGGGATAGCAGGATAAAATAAATGGCTTTTGGTGCTTCATCTGTTTGTATGTGGGTTCAGGTGTGATTATGTAGTCTGCTATCAACTTTAATTGAGCTTTCCCTTTGCTCCCAACCTTGAGGCTTAAATATAATTTATACGATAGGAAAGACAGGTGTTATGAGCTCAGTGTTTCAAAGTTCAAATTGATTTAGGTTACATTTAATTTTAATTTCGTTATGGAAGCATATAATTTTACTATTACTGATGTTGGAGCAATTACACAGGGGTGAAGAAACCGATACGGAGCAGAACCTTACAGCCCTCTAATGCTTTTCTTCATGAACAAAAGTATCACTGCCTTGTGCTTTTAATATAATTTTATTTAAATCCAATTCCAGTGAGCTCCCACTTTCCTGTGAGCCTCTGGCTGCCCAGACAGACAGGAGACGACAGTCAAGCATCAGTCATGAGAACGCTGCTGTGCAAATGCACAGATGGGCTCTAGCAGATTTGTCCCTACCTGGAAACAAAGATGAGGTCCTTAATGCTATCAGCCTATTTATCTTCTCCAGTAAAACAGGAGCCCTTTTCTTGGCATGGGAGCAATGTGAGGCTCCTGGGAGGGCTGGGAGTAGCAGCTCCTGGTAAGGCAGACACTCTGGGCACCATAGGCAGGACAGCCATTCAATTTCAAGCCCCTGGACAGCGCCTTATCCGTCAGAATTGAGCTTTCCATCCTGAGGCTCTGAGATGTTTGGGAAAAGTGTGCACCAGGACTTGATTTGGACACAGGGGACCCCCTGATCCCACTTTTTTGGTTTTACAGAAGGAGGGTGGTGACCACCACATGAAGAGGCATAAGCCACAGTGATGCAAGACCTCAGCATGGGGCAGCAGTGGGAGCAGCAGCATGAGAGGGACTGGGATATGCTGGCAATGCTGTCAGCAGAGAAGATGGGAAGATGTACCCTAAGATCCAGAGCAGATGTACTGAGTTTCTGCCACCTGAAAAGCCTCAGAAAACTGAGGGCAAGCTAGGATGGCAGGAAAGGATGAGGCCTTCAGGAGGATGGGAGAAGAGAGGATTTTTCAAGCCCTCCATGAATTTGGCATGTTTTCTTTGTGGAAAAGTTGTAGGAACACCCATAGCCGGTCTGTAGCTGGTGGAAGATCTACCACAATTTCCTTTTCTTGGTATTTCCAGCCCTTGATTGCAGTTCTCTCTTTTCTCCCGCCCTATCCAAGGACTCTATTGCATTACAAATAGCACTGAAACCAATGCTTTCTCTATCAAACTGTTAAATCAAGTTGATCTTAAACAGAGGAAGTTTAGATTGGATATGAGGAAGAAATTCTTTACTGTAAGGGTGGTGGGGCACTGGAATGGGTTGCCCAGGGAA
>JANRGW010041683.1:0-10907 GCA_024733675.1 Psilopsiagon aymara | reverse complement strand
TATCAAATTGATGTCTCTCCAATTTAGAGACAAGGATGTCATGTGAGACAGTGTCAAACGCTTTGCACAAGTCCAGGCAGATGACATCAACTGCTCTACCCCTGTCCATCAGTTCTGTAGCCCCATTGCAGAAGGCCACCGGATTGCTCAGGCAGGATTTCCCCTTAGTGAAGCCATGCTGGCTGTCACCATGCACCTTGTTTTTCATGTGCCTCAGCATGCCTTCCAGGAGAATCCGCTCCAAGATTTTGCCGGGCACTGAGGTGAGGCTGACTGCTCTGTAGTTCCTGGGGTCATCCATTTTCCCCTTCTTTTCATGGGGGTTATATTTCCCTTTTTCCAGTCGTTGGGAGCTCTCTCGATTTAACACTTCCATGGAGCCAGGTGATATCCAGGGGTCAGAACCCTTGGATATAGACAATGTAGTAAAGGAAACAGGAAATAGAATAATTTCCAAGTATCCTGCTGAATTTCATCTAGATGGCAATTAGTTTTGTCAGGGCGGAAATCGTCAGAGTACACAGAGTATAATTTAAAAAAATTTGAGACCCTACATATCGTTTTACAGCCAGTCTATACTGTAGTGCAGTGTGTAATGGAAAGCTCAGATAATTATGATGAGTTGGTCTGCTTGTCTTGAAATAATATTTGTCATCTTGCAGGATCTCTTTCCATGATCAGAAAGGGCTTTGTTTATTTCAGGATAAAAAGGAATTTAAAACTCATTCTTATAAATTTATGCAATTCTATTTGTTTTGAAGGGTATCAAGAAATTTGAGTGCATAAATGCTTGCAGGATCAGGACTTTAGTTTTTAAGATGGACTTTCAGGCTCTTTCACAGACAATTTTTGTGATCTCAACCACACTTTGTTTGAAACACTTATTAAGAATAGCTTTTCAAGAATGAAAATCTGATGCTTTATCCTCTGGGCACTTATGCCTACTATTTCTGATCTGTCTGATATCGCTAGAAATCAAAGTACGGATTCTCAGAACAGCAAGCCTTTTCATAATGGTCTCTCTGTATGAAAAGTCCATGTGTCAGCTAAGAAAATTAATTTCTAATAATACTTGGCACTGAATGAGTGGCTTTTCTCAAAGGAGGGCATCAAACACTGTTTATCTGATCTTTGTAACACTGAAATAAGTTTCACCTATTTGAATCATCTTTGTCTTAGTCATCTTTGTATCCAAACTGGATATGATATCCTCAAAATCAACACATGGATATATATTTTTTTTTTTTAATGAGGAAATAAAACCACACTAGGGATAGTTGCATTGTTGTGCTCAATAGTATTTCTCTGTTAGGCAAGGAACAACATTTTCTGTGCCTGTTTAAAATTCTGGAGAACTTTATGCTACTCTTTTAAGGCAGGCAATATTACGCAACTTTATGCACAAGTTCAATTCATCTTTTAAAGATTTTACCTATATGTGTATTATCTTTTTCACTCTATACTTAATTACTCAGTGTCATTTTCAGAGCATGCTGCTATGCAAATTCTGCACAATGTTACAGACTTGTGAATGTAGCTCTTCAGTTTGCAGTTTTAGCAAATAAAGGTTCTGTAACTGTAAAGAAACAAATACACTAAGACTGGTTTAGAAATAAATACCTCTATTTTGCTTTAGATTTGAAATAGTAATCTAAAAAAAAAAGTGTGCATTAAAAGTTTAATTAGTTATTCTTGGTTCGTATAATTTTAAAAGACAAGCATTCCTTCACAGGATAAAGATGAATCAAAGTTCTCCAATTCGTGTAAAAATGTGTGTCTGTACAGTCAGAGTTTGTTCTGGATCAATTCCAGTGCATTGTGACGATGGGAGCTAGAAAGGAAAACTCAAGAGGGTATTTTTAATCACTTTTACCTCTATTAACAATGTGATGCTATTTCCATTGTTCCTGTTATAAAAATAAGTAGCTGACATGTTCCCCAGAATTGATTATTGTGCTTTAGTTAACAGATCAGCCATCAAGAGATTGCAGCCTATATCAGGAAAGGGAGTGGAAAGTAGCAGGCAGAGAAACCTCAAAGGAAAGGACAAGACACTGTGTCTTTTGTCCTTTGTTCCAAGGTGGAAATAAACCGTCTCCACTTTTGATAAGCTCTTCTTTTGATCTTTGTTTGCAATAATTAGGTTTAGACGCTATTTTATGAAACCATTTAGGTTTGGCCCCCTCTGAGTTAATATGAATATGAGTTATTTGTCCTCTGCAAACAATCACATTAAGTTTTTATGATTTAATTCATGGAGATTTTGCATAATATGCAAGTGAACTACATATTGATGGATTTTGGGAAGATGAAAAGTATTTTTTTCTGCTAATTTAATTTCATTTCATGTTTTACAAATATGTGAGAACATAAAAATACATAAAAATATATAAATATCTATTTTCTGACTGTCTCTATTGTATAGATATATAGAGAATTATATATCTGTCTTCTTTTGGGGGGGTGTGTCAATTTATGAATACTTGTCACACTGTGCTCCCATATATTTGTTTTAAATCGTTCAGACAATCTTTCCACTGTATAAGGCTATAGATTCATGTCCTCACTTAGGAGTATCAGTAAATATGATTTAAGATACCTTTGGCTGCAGAGAAAAGCAGAGCTTTTACTCTAATTAATGCTGAAAGACAAAGTCACCAAAGGAAATCTTGTGAAATAAGAATTTGGGATTCAGCTGGACTCTGCTAGAAGCAGATCTGGAGTGTTACTTGCTTCTGGTGCAAACTTACCAAGAAATGCAGGTATTACATTTTTCCTTGCAAAGCCAGACTTCGTAATAGGCAAAAAACTCCAATCCAGAACAAAACCAAAATTCCCACTCCACCAGAAAGTAAATAAAATTAATTGCAGTTATCTAAGAAGCTGAATGTGTTGTAAAGCTAGATAATTTTCACATCTATGACCAGGATCCAGGATACTTCAGGATAAAACAAATGTAATACTAAAGAATGCAGGCAGCAAATGTGTTTGTGTGTAAATACAGCTGTGGTATATAGTTGTAATTTCGTAAACCATTTCAGCAGTAATGAGTGTATATATATTGTATATTTTTTGTGTCACTGTTAATTCATAGATTTTTAAGGATTGTTGCAACAACCTATAACTACAAATATTGTTTAGGATCCCCTTGCTTAGGATCTAGCATTTTACAATGTCTCCCTTAGGAATGCACCTTGATTTTGAGATTTCAAGTGACAACTTCAAAGTTTAAAACATGACAAATTACTTTGGAGTTTAAAACATGTGTCTTACTCCATATTTTTATTCTCTTAGAGTCAGTATCTAGTCTTTCATCTGAGTTCTTTATTAGTGTCCTGAAGAGCACGGTCAAGCTGCGGGATTGCAAGGAGAACTACATGGTGCAAAGCTATAGCATGCCTCCTACTATCAAGAACAAAAAAAAATGATGTATACTTTGCTGAGATTTATTATACTTATTATAGTGAATATATATAATAAATATATATAATATATGAAATACTATATATTTATTATACTTTATTATACTGAGATATACTGTTACATCACTATAATAGTAAACACTTTCATGTCTGCAGATTTAGTACATTTAATCATTTTTAGTAGCTTCATAAAGCATGTAGAGGTATAGCAATTTACTGGAAAATACAGAATGCTCCTTAAGGAATCTAAATTGCTGTATCTTTGTATCTCCAGTGGAATATAGCCTACTCCTATCAGCTGAATAAGTGATACAGTCTAAACAAAGGGTAATAATGTTCAACTGGAATTCCAGGAAAGGAAGCTTAATGCGAACTTCCAGATTTAATCTTAACAAAAATAGAAAGGTTGATAGGATAAATGAATCACTCAGAAGAGCAGATTTTGCTTCAGTTAATTAAAATGGACCATAAAAATGTCAAAGTACCCCTTTATAACATTTAACTGTAAAACTCACATACAAAACTAGACTATCATTTTCATGCATGGGACTAAGAAGAATCTCTTCAGAGAAACAACTCTATTTTCTGAATATTTCTTCTAATTTTCCAGTCTGGAAATAATGGTGACAGCTACATGGACACTTCTCACATAATTTCCTGTATCTTCTACTTTTGGAGGGCCAGGAAAAGTCTTCTCAGAAGTAAATTTGGACCTTTTGCTTCTGTAAGACATCAACAAGTCAGAGATGCATGGAAATTAAAGAAAAGCAAAGCAAATGAACTATTAGAGCCCTAAGAAAAGGTTTTGTTAGGTTAAACTTGAGATCGCTTTGACTTCCTGACAGTGGTAGTTGCTCAAGCATGGAATAAACTCACAAAGAAAGTGGACCAACACTTTTTGGACAAGATACCTGTTAAGTTGCTAGGGAATGAGCAAGAGAGATGGACCTGCGCTGCTAGGAGAGTGGAAATGACAAAGCTCTAGGCCTTCTCCATCTCTAACCTCTGCAAATTTGTCACCCATCAACACTTTTTAAGTATAGCCATTGTGAAAAGTGTCTCAAAAGCCAGTCAGGCAAGTGACAAGTTGTGATTACAACCTTCTTTCCACCTACCAAACCAGCAGGAAAATATGTAAAAATGTGTGTGTACTACCATAACACTCACAGCAACAAGGAGCAGGATATCCATGGACTGCCAAAGGCCATGTGCATCAGAGGAACATACTATGCGTTTCCTCGCATATGCTCCACCCATGAACAATCCCTGCCTTTAGTGAAAGGTGTTTATTTCACACTCGGCCATGAACATGTCATCTTCTTAGAAATAGTTGAGTTTCTTTTTTAGGAGCAGTCCAATAATTTTCAGTTTCTAAACTCTTCCAGGATGGAGCTTTGTTTAATGGAAAGCTGGTGTATGGGAATCCTTTTGTTCAGAGCCTTGGCACAGTTGGTATTTTCTCTCCTGATCAAATTTGACCTAAGGTTTTGGTTGGTTGGTTGGTTGGGTTGTTTTTTTTTTGCTTCCAGTTGTTATTGCTTTCCAATTTGTTACTTTATTTTGTTTGTGGGGTTGCAAGTTTTTCCACTTTTCCTTACTATCACAGTTCAGAATGGGGGATCAGGGAGAGATTTTTTGTGATAGGGCTGTTGTGTGGTTTTATGACTGAGTGCTGCCAGAAGAAAACAAGAAGAGGCAGACTTGGTGAAACATGACATCTGTGTATATAAAGATCTGACACTATATGCTAAGGGTGCATGTGGGTGACTGACAGCATCTAAAGTTAGAAGAGTAGCTCCAAGTTAATACTGATCTCTATTTTATTAGCTAACATTGACACATTTATTCATTCCTGATCCCTTGGACAATTCAAGGACAGGATCAACCAAGATTATTACAATCACTCTGATTTTTATTATTTTTTTTCCTTGATGCCAAGAAGCAAAGAATAATGTGAGGAATCACTTCTACAGATAAAAACACATGGGAAGAGGAAGAAGTAAGAGATGAGGGAGTGGCTCAAAGGAATCCTAAACCAGATAGACCTTCTTCCCTTGCCTGATGACAGATTCCACAGTGAAAGAGATTACATCCCACTAGAGATTTAGAAAGGGATAATCCTGAATAATGCTGGAAATCAAGTCAAAGTTTTGTGAAGGTGGGAAATAGGTATCAAAAAAAAGCGGGTTCATACTGATAAGCAAATAAGGCAGTCTTCTCACTCTTGTGCCTGAGATATCTGGGTGTTTCAGGCAGCTGTGAGTGATGAGGCACCCATCTGTGATGAGCTAAGGATGGGATGTGAGCCTTGGAGTCAAAATGGAATTGCCTACTTTTGACCAAAATGTACTTTATGGGTTGGGTGTGCTTTGACTGCCAACTATCTGTTTTGTTCTGGCACTAGAAATAAGTCTTGGATACCTCCCTTTGGAGGGTTAGCTGCAATTACAGATACATTTCAGAAGACTCTTCCATTTCATAGAAAAAAATGATGAAAATTAGAAGGAACATAGTCATCATTTGCCAGACTTCAAGATATATATTTCCTACATATTTAGTGGTTTGGGTAATTATTTTCCTAGTGAGAAGACTTGTCAAAGCACATTATGTTGACTGATTTCACATCATCACCTTTTTTCCTAGCAGTTTGTGATTACTGATTGTATGATTCAGAAAAACATTAATTTTTAATTACTGCCAGTAATTTCTTAGAGATCATTAATAGCCAAACTGCTATAGACCACTTAAATATTTTTCAGCTTTCCTAGGGAAAAGAAAACCAAAAACCAGCTTGATTTTCTGATTTATAGTTATAGGTTGAGTTCAGAAAACAGAGTAGTTCAACAAATCTTGCAAGGTTTTTCTCCTGCACCAGGCTTTACCCTTAGGTGCCACTCACAGCATCTCATCACCCTCCAGGGCAGCTGGCTTGTGCTTGTGTTGCACTTTGGCAGCAAGAGAAGCAGCAAGCTCAATTAGTCCCAGCACAAGACTCAAACTTGCTGGAAGTTTCTGTCCTTAGTGTGCCTCTGACTACTTCTACCACACTTCCATGGCTACCAGGGCCTAGAAAAGAAAGCATTATCTTATCTCTAAGAGCTCACCTAGGTGGCTGTATATTTCTCCTAATGCAAGTTGCTGACTTGCGGGTGACAGTAAGTATAATGGCTATATCCAGGATGCCATGAAAGAAACTGTTACACGCTGTTTTAGAGAAGAAGGAGAAAATACAGACTGCATTTAATGAATGAGCTTGTGTTTGGCGTATGATATGTCTTGAGGCATGCATCCCATGTAGTTTTACCTTATCGCTATCGCTCAGGGTCTGCTTGTCTAGAAATAACCTTTGTGCTTATGTTGTGTTATTTGAAATCCTAGATGTGAGACATAACCATACTAGTGCAGCTATACCATTCTGCACCATTTTACCAAAGTAATTTTAAGTTTCCAAGGATATATATCTCTTGTTAACTTTAATACAACAGTTATTTGCAGCTTGTATTCTCTGCTAACAGATGTTTTGTTACTACAGTCCAGTATTATGCAATAAGACAGTGAGTCCCAAGAACTCCCTGTCAGGAACACAAAGTACTTGAAGATAGATCACTTTCCTATTTTCTGTCATTCAGTAATGGGTAAATCTCCAAATGGTTTGTAGGTCCATTTAGTTTAAACTAAATATCAAGAGCTCAGATTCCTAGAGCTCAGTTTTCTCAGACTACAAAACTGGACTAGTTATCTAATGGGAGTAATGGTACTGGGAAGAGAAGTAAGAGAGAAAAGAACTTTCTCATATTTTCATCTTGAAATCAGTAGAAAATTGCCTTTCTTTTTAATCTTTTCCCTTCTGCACCCAGTTTTCCACATTCTGTATTTGCTGCTTTTTACATGTTCAGGATGAAGTTCTGTCTCAGCTACTTTCACATGACCTTTCTGACCTGCATCTTTCCGTTACACCTGTATGCATACTCCAGTGCCAAGGACTTTTCTGTAATATTTCCAAGTAGAACCACTTTTACTTCCTTTAGTGTTGCAATATTTGGCAGGGTTAGTCTCATGTGAGTAAATGAATGAAGAAATTGCATAAATTGTAGTGAAAATGCAAATAATTTATTTGTGCTAAAAAGCATCAAGCACTATGGGGTAACAAATGAAACTAGCTGTTCAATGCAGTACCAAAATATTAATGCATCAATCAGAGCTAACACTGCAGAATCTCTTTAGGGTGCAAGAAAAGGTAAAGAAATGATGGAAACAACAGAGAGAATTTTAGATGACAGTTTAAAGGAGTAAGGAAGCATGCTGAAAGCATTTCTAGCAGCACAGGCAGTGGAAAAATTCTATCACACTTTGCATTGCCTATGGAGACTATGAGGGTCACCTGCGACAGTTGTCACACACATTGCTTGCACAGCACTTCCTTGGGACAGACATCTGCACTGAGCACACATAGACTCCCAGAAGAAAAAGCCAATATTGAGGTTACAAGGCTTGCATGTTTTCTCTTGTCATTGCTATGTGTACTTGTAGACACCCACGAAACAAGCTCTTGCATAAGTTCATGCAAACCAGAGTTTCTTTGCCAACCGTTTCACCCTTTACCTTCAAATTATGTAGGGAACAACAAGCTCTCCCTCCTTTGCCTCCATGATCTACCGTTGACTTTCAATTTGCTGCAAACTCTAGTGCCCGCCCCACCAGCCATTGCTTCCTGGTCATGTTTGCTGTCTCCATCGAGTCTTCTCTGAGCCTGACTGCTGGAAAAATGTGTGTTTCTGGACTTCTCCTTTGTCAGAGGGAAAGAGGCTTATTCATACTCTGCTTTGTTTTCCAAGCAGATTTTGTTGACAGCCTGCAATTTCCCCAGAGCCCTTGCAGGATCCTGTAACATCGCACAGGGTCCTGTGACCCATGCAACTGGCTGAGAGCTCTGGGTACTACTTCAGCCAGAAGACTTGCGTAGAAAGGAGGGAGAAATTGCACAGCGGACTGATTTACGGATCCTGGACCTGGGATTTGTACCTCCAGCCTTCACTCTCTACCCTCCCAAAACTTGGATTGTGGAAGAAATGCCTTTCTCCCTTGCTGTGTATGTGCTCAGGGCTGTACTGGAAGCCATGCAATTTCCATGAAGTCATTTCATGGCACCTAACTAAATACTTTTAAAATGTTGCCTCCTGCGTAAAGAGAGAACAAAATTACGGACTCTCTGTGGGGCTGGTGCACAGCTGGGTTTGTGTGGGAGCTGATGCATGAAAATCAGTGCAAATACGTCTGTTCTCCAAAAGGATATAGCAGCATGGGACATACATATAAATGAGTGGAAAAAGGTAGAGGGAATACAATACATGCAGTTGTTTTTCTGGTGTTCAGTGCAACATCTGGGGTTCAACCGCTGAACTGTTCATTTCACTGAACCCCCAAATACAATTTGCATTAAAAGGGAGATTTTATTTTTAAGTGCAGGGAAAGGTCATCAAACCCTTGTTGCAAGCCAAGAGAAGGGCACGAGTTAGAAACTGAATGTAACTGGTCAGGGAAAGAGATGCAATCTGTAGCCATTTTTGTTGCTGAATCACAGTGATGTGGGCTTCTGAGTACTACAGCAAAATGCACATGAGCTTACTAATATTTTTAATCTATCTTAATGAAATCCAGAAGTAGTGCATTTAGTTATAGTCCCTACTGTGTCCCACTGGCTTGGTAGAGGATCTAGCTCATATTGTTTTACTCACCGCAGAAATGAAATGTACTTGCTAATAGAAAAGCTGGACCTTAATGTTATTCTGTAGCTTATGCTCAGTTTTACTATTTTGCAAGAGAAACAGAAGCATTGAGCAGGAACAAATGAACAAAAAAAAATTATTTCCCTGGAATAAAGTTCCCAGAAAAACAAACAAAGAAACTGTCTTAATGAAAACTTGGGATAGGAAATGCTTCAGCACGTATCCTTTTTCCACAGGTCTGTTCTCTTGTCTTATGAAACACACAGGTGCTGGGAAAGAGAACTGGAAATGACTTACTGAAGAGTTGTGCCAGCCCATTCCTTGCTGATGTATTAGTGAACACTCTAGAAGAAGCAGAGCCTGATTCTCCTAGTTTTACATCTAAGTAATTCCGGAGAAAACGAGAACTCCCTTCTTTCATACACTGGCAAAAATAAGTAGGCTGTATTTTCTCTGATGAGCTTTATCCATGAATGTGTGTAATTTAGAGAAGCTGAAAACAGTATATTTGCAAAAACATATGCAAGTTGTCAATATACCCTTTGGAAAATCTGCTGTAGCTGGCTGATTGTCTTACAATATTATTAAATGTGGGGTTATTATTTCACCATGTTTAGGTCACTTTTGGATACAACATACAGGAGAGGGAAGAACTGGCCTATTATATTAAGCAATGAGCTTTCCATATGTTGGAAACAGTATCATGAAAAGAAACTGCCCAAAGAAAGAAAACTTGGTATTTATGAAAGGGAGTACTCAGTGCATCACCAATGATCCCATCCAGCAGAGATTTTCAGACTCTGTCTGTTACCATGCTGTCTGATCTCAAAAAAGGAGAGGGATGTTATTTCTCTTAAAGAAATAAAAAATAAAAATAGGTCATCCATCAAGTAAAACCAAGACAAGTGTTTGATTCTCACTGTTGAAATGGGGTATTATTATTCCCATGAGGATTAATAAGCCTAGCTGGAGGAGTCTGGCCCTTCGGGAGGTCAATAGAGGAATGTTTATGATTAATGTTTTGGTCAATGGTCTATCTCTATGCTAAGTTAATAAAGCTACATTGTCTTTTACTGTTCCTTATTAACACAACATTAAACTTTTACTAACATTCATGTTGCAGGCTGCCCTTGGCTCTGTGAAGTAAAATAATACTTTGTGGAAAAGATTTTACTGTACAAATAAGCAGATGTAACATCCCAGTTTGTTCCCAGCTCTCAGATGACAGCAGTTCCTGAAATTAGCTGTGAGCTGGAATGTGGGTTGCCATGCAGTAACCACACCAAGCATTTTGCCTCACATCTTGATTTCATGTTTCAAATATCCCTGTTGACTTTAGAAAATGAGTTTTGGAAGCACAACACAGCAAAGGAGAGGAGACACAGAATCAGCATGTAAGGTGAACCTAATATATGTCAAATAAAACCTTTAATATTTAAATTTACTAGACTTCACAAAAAATACAAAATACGATAGGAAAGCGTTGCTTTAACAAATAGATACCTTGAATAAAATAATCACAGGCATTCAGAAGTTAAAAATGTGTTGCAAAAGAGAGTTTGCAGTATGAAATTCAAACCTCTCACAATCATAGAATGATGGAATAGTTAGGGTTAGAAAGGACCTTAAGATCATCAAGTTCCAACCCCTCTGCCATGGGCAGGGACACCTCCCACTAAACTATATCACCCAAGGCTCTGTCCAACCTGGCCTTGAACACCGCCAGTGATGGAGCATTCACAACTTCCCTGGGCAACCC